>CM056722.1:80992208-81182824 GCA_029844215.1 Przewalskia tangutica | reverse complement strand
TGAACTACTTGGTATTAATCAGGCGTAATTTTACACGCCCTAAGGCGTAATCCTCGATTGGTCGATGTGTTGAGCCTTAAACGCAGCATATCGTTATCGGGACGTCTTGAAAGCGGAAAAGTATGTAGAAACAAAGAAGTGTTGTCCAATTTTTCCGTAGAATAAGTGACTTTACACTTAGAATATTCTACTTAGAAAGTTAGAAGTTAGACGACATGGTTGCTTTCATAGTTGACATACTACGCGGCGTATGTTTGACTTAGCGTGCGGATCGAATCAGCATGATGTGGAACTTCTTTCGATCTCGAGTAATAAGAGTTATAAACGTATAGTATGGTAGACGTATTTTATGATTTAAATGAATTTAGTTTCATTTTGATATCTTGACTTGTTTTAAGCATCGTCCAAGTCGGGTCGAAAGGTAGAACTAACCACTTGTTTTAAAGGATAAAAATGTCTTAGTTTCTAAAGCATAAAGTTAGTATAATCTACTTTATGAGAAAGTCTGTTATAAATAACTTTATGGAAAGAAAGAATACTTACTTAGTAAGGTAAACAAAGATAAATGACTTGAATAAGTGTTAATTCTGATTTAAAGCATCAATCGCTTAAAGTTTTAAAGTAAAGTCACTTGATTTAAGCCTAAATGATTTCTAAAACAGAGTGACTTGTTTTGAAAAGTAGACAAGTCTTGGATACTACGTGTTTGTATCTTCGGGGGTTTTATACTTGTTAGTCATCTTTAAAAGGATAAAGATACGAGTACTTGGGCAACTCCTTCCTCGGGAGCCGTGTTTCTACGCCGCAGGTAATGGGACACAGTTTGTCGATCCGCCTAGATCTCTACTCGCTGATAAGTCTCTCCATTATTTCGAGGCTTGTCTTTGGCACGAGCTTGCCAGCCTTATGTACATTCAGGCACACAAATTCTCGGGCCCCGCCATAGTATATTCTCCAAAACTCTGAGGTCTATATTCATACGCTGGCCGATCATGGGAGTCAGATGGTTTTCGGGGCCAATTATATAACTGCATCGTTTGGACGTTTCCGCATATATATATAAGTGGCAGCCTCACGCCAGTTTTGTCACATATACGCTTTTTCATGTATTGTCGGCACGGTCTTGTACGGGATGCGGCAGAGCGTTATGGTGCCTAGATAGTACCATGCCCGGGTCTGGGTCATGATAACCATCATACATGAACATTTCCATTAATTGTTAGCAACTTCCGTGTATTTTTGCCCAAGTATCGTGGAATGCATGAAACAACCATTTTTCCGACAGGTAATTCCATCGCATATACATCATCCAAATTCTTCATTAAAATAAAAGATAGCGAATTTCATCGGTAACAGTGTCGTTCATACATTACAACGTCATGTCATTGTCCATCTGCATCTGGTCATACCATTTACCCACTTTTCCTTCCAACTAACTCTAAGTAATTCTTCACCCTAATATCGACCTTCTCAACCTTTTTTCATTAACCTCACAAATTATTTGGCGGCGTATGCTTTGCTATTAATAAAACACTTCACTCAACAAACCTAATGACTCTCTATGTATTTCTTGTTATGTTATTCCATGATGTCACACGCATTTAAAATATGTACAATACGATATACTATAGATTCAAATTGATGATGTTAATGCCTAACAATTGTTAGAAAACCGAGATTCAAGAGAGAATGACCTTACATGTGTGTAGCAAAAACCCAAAGACTACCATGGAGCAAGGAAATGAACCAAGTTTAAGTGTTAAGACGAGAGGGATAAGAAGAGAGGAAGGCAGAAATACGTGAAGCTTTTCGCGCTTTTTTCTCTGATTAACACAAAATGTGTACAAAGTTCCTATTTATACTATGGGCTCATTTGCACCAATTACCCTATATGAGCAAACTAGGCTTAGGCTATAAATGTAAACTACAAAATGTACTACAAGTTGAATATAACAAAGCTACTAATGAATAAACCACATTACCTTTATTAGTTAAGTCAAATCTTTTGAGAACGTACTGAGAGTCGAATTAACGGTGACTTAATTAGACCTGAGAATGATGGGATCTAAATATTTACCATTATACCCGTATTTCCAGCGTACTCACGGTGGACGTACGTATGAGAATCAATGGGCAGAAAGATCGGAAAGCGAAGTTAGGAGGTAAATTTTTTCCACGGAAAAAGTTCCTGCCATGAAGAAAAAGGTTCGTTAACGGAATTGGATTCCAGCATTGGTATTCGGACTTCTGGAATATTAGAGAATTATGGAATTTTATTTTTCGGAAATGGTCACGCTGGGCCCACTTCGGGAGAAATTTACGGCTTTCATAGCCAGGCTTTTTTGTTTTTTGAGATTTTGGCCATTGTGGATATTTTTCTAAAGAGACGTTTTAGGGGCTGGGAGATTAAAGGGTGACACGTGTCACCCCGCCAGGTGGTAGTTTAGCCGGTTACACTTTGTCTTGCACAAATACCCTGGTTAGAGTCGCTTTTCGGCGTAAACGCTTACAGAATCTCCGCTTGAAGAGGAAAATTCGCTAGGCTATGTCGTTTTGTATTTTTTGCGATTTTTCCGAGAAATGAAACATCATTCGACCAACGAGCGGTGACACGTATTGTAATCACCGCCACAACGTGAGACAGTGCAACGGCATTCACAGTCGGAGTGGCTTGTGGTCTTTAGATATTTGTGTAGAGATATTTAAGTGGGGTTTCAAGGAGTAGGGGCTAGTGGTGCACTTGGCTTGGATCTTGGCCTTACACTTGCCTTGCTCAGTTTACTAGATTCGCCATCAAGTTGGCCTTTTGGGTTTGCTATAAATACCCCCTTAGTTGATGAACTTTCTTCATCCAAAATCATTTTCCAAGTCTTGAAATCTCTCCCTCGCTTTTGAGTTGAAATCATTCAAAGCCCTCCCCCCAAGGAGCTTTGGTCGGCAGGCCACCTTCGAGCGAGGCTTAGCCACGCCGGGGTATTTCCCCTAGCTTTAGTGCCTGCTTTAGATAATACCACTCTGTGTGGGTATAGAAATACTCACTAGTATTGTTATAATGCCCAAAATACTCTTAGCTCATTGTACCTTGTAGTATTCCAAAGATACCTCTTTACGTAGAGTCCGGAAATACTACCTTTTGTCACTTTTAGTCTCAAACCAAAACTCCTAAGGAAATCTTCATCCGTTAGTCGAGAGTATGTGAGTAGAAGTTGGTTAGAACTTCAAGGGTCGGTTGTTGGAGTGGTTTCGGAAGCGCCATGGAATGAGCTAAATCCTTGCTTTCGGGAAGCGACATTAAACTCGGATAATTTTGGGCTTATCGAGGTAATTATCTGTCCCCTCATTGTAATTGGAAATTACATGCTTCGCTTTAAAGTATATAGTTAAGATACTATATATGGAACTACTTAGTATTCTGCAATGATGTCTTTTGACTTAAGCCTCAAGAATAAAAGAATCAATTTGGAATCAGATTTACATATGTGGATCAGTATTGGCGATGAGGACTTCATAGTAGGAATTGTACACGTCCAAGGTTAGCGCCAGTAAACCACATGGTTGGCAGTTGGGTAGTCGCTCTGATAGAATGAGGAGATTTACGCCGCTGTCATGCAAAAGAGTCTGCTAGCTAATTTTCTATGTAAAAGATGTAAACTTATGTTTTGGGGTTAATAGACGCGTTTTGACCTTTATAGGTGAAGAGAGTATTGCTAAGAGTAGCTGTATTCTACCTGGGCCGAAAAAGGGAGTGGCAAAGGGCTAGCAAGCGTTGTAGTACTTCGGAGCGTTTTGGCTTATTGTCGATAAATCGTCACGTGCGGTATGTGAACCTCTTCCTATCTTTTCTAGCATTTATTGTCATGGAACTACGTAGGTAATGGGTAGACGCATACGTGCATAAGTGATTTGGTTGGTTTAAAACAGGGTGTTATAATAGCTTTACTGGAAGTTAGTTATAACGACCTTACGGTGAATGAAAATGGTTTACTCGATGTTAGAAGTTAAGAGACTTCGATCTTATAAGATAAGAGACTTAACTTATTTGTTTTAATGTGAATGTTTTATTGAAAGCCTCATTCGCATGTAAGTGAATAAGTACTTGGTTTTAAAGGATAATGTTTCACCGATTTCGAATCGAGTAACGTGTATCGACAGATCACCGCAAATTAGCATCAAAGGAAAATGTATTAATAATGATGTGTTGTCAGACAAAACCCGAGTAAAACCTCCATCTCTGCATAGAAGTACTAAGATAGCATAAAATGATATTACATTTTCTAGATCACGGTCATTTGTAATAAGATCGTTATAAAACAAGAATAAACTACTCGCATGATATGACATGGCGTTACGCATCAATTGTTCTAAAAGGAATCAAGTGATTAAGTTTGGGAACTATGAAACCATTTGAAAATGAGTAGAGCTGAGTAATTGAAACTAGGCAAACCTGGAACTTAGGAAAGAATGTTGTTACTTGATTTTGAAAAATAAGGTGGGTTGGTCATTCTAATACTACGGTTCTGTCCAGGTGACTTTATAAAAGTAATGGATCTCTTTAAAAGAACTTAATATATGTAGTACTGGGTTAAAAACCGGACTTCTGGCATCAAAATGAAAGTACTTTGAGTTGTGTGAAACTTTGCTACTTAACGTGATGTGATGTCTTATGCTTCGCTGGTCGCGAAACTTGCCTATGCTTCAGGACGCATAGCCTTTATCAGACAATCGCCAGGTTTCGTGTTACCGCTGCCTTCGACAGAGGGTCGTTGACTGGTCGAGAACTTACTGACGCGCTCGGCAAGCGACGGAGAAATTCCACTGCACGCTCTCGCTGATAGTATTATGGCTGTTGTTAATCGCTTTGGACATAATCGACACGACGCGTAGCCGCACTCGTATGCTTCCATTTTGGTTAAGATCTTTGTAGTTAATCGCTTGATATACTTGGCTACGCGATGCGCGTAGCGCTGCGGGTATGTTTCATTTTGATTATCGCGCCTTGATTTCTCTTCGGACATACCGACCGATCGTACGCGCGTAGCTTATCGCATGCTGGCCCATTTGGAATGTTGTCTTATTTTTCCCTTTTTGACATACTCACATTGACGCATAGCGCATCGCATGCTGGCCCATTTGAATGTTGTCTTATTTTTCCCTTTCGACATAATCGACGACCGCGCGATCGCGTAGCAAGCCGGTATGGCGTCCATTTGGAATGTTGTCTTATTTTTCCTTTGGACATACCGACACGACGCCGTAGCCGCTATTTTAGGTATGCTTCCATTTGATTGCCTGCTCTTGATGGCCCAGTCACACGGACATGCCTACAATCGATGCAAGTCGGGGCACGTGGGCCGTGGACATTGGTATTATTGTCGCATCATGGGCGTATCTCTGGCCGTTTACACCGATGTTAGATTCTAAGACGCGCCATCTGTATGTCTGAACTCGATTGATGCTACATGGCTGGCGTGGTAGCTATAGTTATATCGACAAGGAGTTGATGACGCTTTATGTCGCGAACCTGTAGTTTGGTTATCATACATGTCTCTCGCTTTTATATGTACTAGTATGATTTCATTTTACAAGATTGTACGCCACATACTTCGTACCGTCATCGACTTTCTCGGCGCTCACGCCGCAGTAGGTACACGGCCGTGGTTCCTCGCCATGAGATCACGTCAACGATTTAAGCCCGCTTTCTCCGAGGCTTATCTTTTTGCAAAGTGCTCGAGTTGTAGGTTCTTGTACATTCGTGGTACGGCGGAGCTCGTCCCGCCATAGTCAGTATATCTTAAGGTCAGAAAATCGCCAGCGGTGGCTGTAAAAGGATTAAACCGCTCGTGTTTTATGTATTTATCAAGGCAATCGCTTTACTGGCTCGCTTATTCATTTATCTCTTGTTAAATGACTTGTTTTGTATTCCGCTGATTTTCTCGATGACAGATGTATCACTAGGGTGCCTCGGTAAGGCACCGCACCGCCCCGAACGGTCGTTACAAAAGTGGTATCAGAGCGCTTAATCCTCTGGAAAGTGTCTACGCACCGTGTCTAGTAGAGTCTTGACATCGGTGTGTCGCGCACCACATCTATAATCGCAGGCTATAGGACATTTAGATCGGTTTCCATTCTTCTCATTCTCGAGATCGCGCCTGTAGCCGTGCTGTAAGCTGGACCTCCGACGCATCTCGCTTTTTACGCATGCCTCCGCGCATAGGCAACCAGAGCCCGTATGGCAAGGCACGAGGCATCCGCTAGCGAGATACAGAGAGTACGCAGGCGCAGCCCGTGACAAGACTGAGGTCAGGCTTCGACGGCTGGTTTGCGACGCCACAAAGACCAAATAGAGCTTAGAGCCGCAGCAGTTGGTCGATGAGACTACAAGACTGAGCCTCCACCCACACCGAGCAGGGAGACGGGTCACAAGGAGATGGCCCGCTTATCGCCGTGGTCAGGCTGATATATGGCGACAGCCGACGCAGCAGCTTCCGGCCCAAAGAGCACCAGTGGTTCACCCCCGAAAGCGTATAGTTCGAGGCCACGGACTTTCCGAGTTGTAGCCCGCCAGAGTTTTACGGGTCGAGGTTCGGCGATGATCCGCAGGAGTTCATCCCGGCAGCTACAGCCGATCACGCGGGTGATCAAGGCTTCAGAAACCGAATCCAGGATCTTTGGTTCGACGGCCGCGTGATACCGCTATCGATTGGTTTGATTCATTGAGCTTTCCCGGGAGAGCATGCACTCCAGCAGTATGGGATGAGTTTTCGGGGCTTTCTCACGCACTTCTTCCGCATTGGCGAGGGCACGGCCGACAGATTTTTGTTATCGAGACAGAGAGGCGCATCGTCGCGAGTACAATGTCGAGTTCGATTCTTCGCTCGACATGCCCTCGCGCTAGTTGCAGATACGGAGGATAGGCATCGCCACGCCACCGCTTGACGATTATATGGCCGAATCTTGTGCGCGGTGTTTCTTCACCGCACGACATTGCCCGTGACGCAGCTCACGCACTAGACGTGAGGCACTGAGGGTCGACTAACGACCGGATCGTGAGGCAGGCCGTGATCTACAGTGGTCCTTTGCGGCTTCGAGGCGGACCGCCTCAAAGAGAATTAGTTATATACCCCACCGCATGCAGTGGTCCTCCACCGCCTTCGTGAGCGTGTCGTGGCTCCAAGCGGTTCGGGATTTCTGCAGAGGGTGTTAACCACCAAGCCACCCCTACCTCGCTGCAGGACTATCGTGGTAGACTCCATTTTGAGAGTGTCGTATAGATTGGGAGTTTGTTTTGCATGCGACAGCGGCCATTTTGCAGGAACCGTCTCACCAAGGGAAGCGCGATGTTACGACTCACCTTCAGATTCGCGTCGGGTTCATCACCTCTATAATGCATACCAGGCAGTGCCTACGACAGAGTGGAGTCAGAGCTTCGTATATCCTTACCCTCTAGAGTTTTGGTATGCCGTTATGATGATCTCATTATTACGTGCATGTACGAATAGCGTTGTGGTTAATTTTAGAGTTAGAAAACACGGTTAGTTGGAGGATAAGTACGGTACGGTAAGTGTGAACCTTAGACTATGTCACGATCGAGACCTTGTGTAAGCGTCGCCTGAAAGTTAAAGATTTATTTTTGACCCTTATCGTAGTAAGAGTATACGCGGGATTTATTTGTGTGATAAGTCCGTGGCAAGGTGAGACGGAAGTGGTAGCTTCATGACGTGAATTAGTAAGATTGTTCGCATCGGGAACCGTAGTTCGCGCCGCTGGTCGGGCCGAGGACGTGATACGGGTCAACCCGCAGCCCTGATTAAGGTGGGGTCAGTTCTGGGTGGTCCTCCGGTGGTAGGGTCACGAGGATGCTAGGCCCAAGTTTGTGTGACCAACGTGAAGTTCGTGGACGCGCTCGACCGCAGCCGTTCGTGAAGGCCGGAATGGCCTTACGAAGTTCGAGGTTAGTAAGATGACCAAGGTCGAGGTAGTGACTCGCAGATTTTCGGAACTAAGTAATGACCAAGTATGGTACGCATCGAGAGTTCGTTGTTCGGAAGCGGCACGACGAGTAAGGAAGCTTAAGATAACGTGTGTTATTTCGCTGCTGCCGCGCGCTGACAAACTTGTTAGAGGAACTTCATCGATATCCGTTTGAGAAGGAACATTCGGACTTAATGTTTCAAGGAGGGGAGAATGTTATACCGTATTTCCGAGTATGTATGCGAGGACGCACGTGCGAGAATACGCAAAAGATCGAAAAGGAAGAAAGAGGTAAATTTTTCCACGGAAAAGTTTCCTGTTTTAATGAAAAGGTTCGTTAACGGGAATTGATTCCCAGATTTGGTATTCGGACTTCAGAATATTAGAGAATTATGGAATTTTATTTTGGAAATGGTCACTGGCCCAATGAGAAATTTACTTGCCATGTGCCCACTTTGTTTTCATTTTGGCCATTGTGGATATTTTTCGAAAAGACGTTTTTTAGGGCCATTAGGAGTGGTGACACGTGTCACCCCGCCTAGTGGCTTAACCGGTTACCTTTGTGCACAACACCCTGAGTCGCCGACTAAACGCTTACAGAACTTGCGGCGGAAAATTCCTGGCTATGTCGCTTTGTATTTTTGGCGGATTTTTCCGAGAGACGAAACATTCTCGACCAACGGGAGGGATACGTGTCACCCCACAACGGAGACAAGCCGCGCTGGCCGAATCGGCGGTCTGGCGTGCTAGATATTTGGTAGATATTCACAGGTTTCAAGCGAGTAGGGGCTGGGGTGCACTTGGCTGATCTCGCCTACACTTGCCTCGCACTTGGCTAGATCTTCGCCATCAGTCAGCCTTGGGTTTGCTATAAATACCCCTTAGTTGATGAACTTTCTTCATCCAAAATCATTTTCCAAGTCTTGAAATCTCTCCAGGAGTCAAATCGTCCAAAGCCCTCCCTCATGGAGCTTTGGCCAGAGGCCCCCTTGAGCGAGGTTTCGCCAGCGGGTACCCCAGCCTAGTTGTTTTCAGATAATACTTTGTGGTATAGAAATACTCCCCTAGTATTGTTATAATGCCCAAAATACCTTAGTTTGTACCTTGAAGTATTCCAAAGATACCTCTTTCACGTAGAGTCAGGAAATACTACCTTTTGTCCTTTTAGTCTCAAACCTAAACCCTAAGGAAATCTTCATCGTTGGTCAAGTATGCGAGCAGAAGTTGGTTAGAACTTCTAAGGGTTGTTCGAGTGGTTTCGAGCGCACTTTGAAATGAGCGAGCTAAACCTTGCTCGTGAGCGACATTAAACTCGGATAATTTCGGGCTTATCGAGGTAATTATCTTGTCCTCTATCAGTAATTGAAATTACACGTTTGCAGAGTATATAGTCAAGCATACTATATACGGAACTACTTAGTATTCGCAATGTCTTTTGACTTAAGCTGAAGAATAAAGAACCGAATCAATCAGATTACATAGATCAGACAAAGAGACTTGGCAGAATTGTACACGCCCAGTTAGAGGTAAACCCCTCGGTTCAAGCCAGCCTACCGATAGAGAGAGATTTACGCTGTCATGTGAGGTGTCACGAATTTTCTATAAAGATAAACTTATGTTTTGGGGTTAATAGACGCTTGACCTTTATAGGTGAAGTACTAAGAGTAGCGTATTTACCTGGGCCGAGTGGAAAGCGGCTAGTGTCAGTAGTACTTGAGCATTTTGCTTATCGTCGATAAATCGTCGCGAGGTATGCGAACCTCTTCCTATCTTTTCTAGCATTTATTGTTGCTAACTATGTAGTACGGTAGACGCATACGTATGCTAAGTGATTTGGTTCGTTTAAAACATGTGGTGTTATAATAGCTTTACGGGAAGTTAGTTATAACGACCTTATGTGTGAAAATGGTTTATCACGTTAAGTTAAGAGACTTGATCTTATAAGATAAGAGACTTAACTTATTTGTTTTAATGTGGATGTTTGTGAAACCTCATTCGTGAGTAATGAGTACTTGGTTTTAAAGGGATAATGTTTACCGATTTGGAATCGAACGCATCGGCTGCACACCGCAAATAAGTAATAAAAAGGAAAATGTATTGAATAATGATGTATTGTATTAAAACCAAGTAAACCTCCATCCGCATGCTAAGATAAGACAAAATGATATTACATTTTCTAGATCACGGTCGTTTAATAAGATCGTTATAAACAAGAATAACCACTCACGTATATGACATATGTTACTCAATTGTTCTAAAAGGAATCAAGTGATTAAGTTTGGAACTATGAAACCATTTGAAAATGGTGTTTCGAGTAATCAAACTAGGCAACCGAACTTAGGAAAAGAATGTTGTTACTTGATTTTGAAAAGGAAGGTGGGTTGGTCATTCTAATACTACGGTATCGGGTGACTTTTATAAAAGTAATGGATCTCTTTAAAAGAACTTAACGTATGTAGTACTGGGGTTAAAAACCCTGACTTTGGCATAAAATGAAAGTACTTTGAGTCATGCGGAACTTGCCTATGCTTGTTGTTGTGAAACTTGCCTACGCCATGATGATAGCCTTTATTGTACAATCGCCAGAGCCTGCGGTTACCGCTCTCTCGATAGAGGCTCGGTTGACCGTTGAGAACTTACTCGACGGTCGCACAGCTGACGAGAAATTCCACTCGCACGCTCCTCGCTGATAGTATTATTGTTGTTAATCGCCAGACATACCGACACGATGCGTAGCGCTTCGCATGCTTCCATTTTGGTTAAGGTCGTTAATCGCTGATATACCGACACGACGCGTAGCGCACGTATGTTTCCATTTGATTATCGCCATGATTTCTTCGACATACCGACACGACGCGTAAGCACGCGGGCCCATTTGGAATGTTGTCTTATTTTTCCCTTTCGACATACCGACACGCGTAGCGCATCGCGCCCATTTGGAATGTTGTCTTATTTTCCCTTTCGACATACCGACACGATCGTAGCGCACGTATCGCCCATTTGGAATGTTGTCTTATTTTTCCTTCGACATACCGACACGACGCCAGTAGCGCACGTATGCTTCCATTTGGATTGCTGCCTCGTTGTTGGTGTCACATGGACATGCCTACACCGATGCAGCACTCCGGGGCATGCGGGCTACGACATTGGTATTATTGTCGCATCATGGACATGTCTACACCGATGCAGATTCGGGGCACGCCATAACGCGAACTCGATTGACGCTGTGGCGTGAGACCCATAGTTATATCGAGTATTAATCGCTTTATGTCGCGAATCAGAGTTTGCTTATCATACATGTCTCCGCTTTATAGACTAGTATGATTTCATTTTACAAGATTGCATACGTTCACATACGGTACTGCTGCATCGACCTCCTTCTCATGCGCTCACGCCGCAGTGAGGTACATCCGTGGTTCTCGCCATAGATCACAAACAGATTGAAGCTCCGCTTCTCGAGGCTTATCTTTAGTGTGTTGCTGAGCCAGAGGTTCTTGTACATTCGTGGTATGGCGGGCCTCGTCCCGTCATAGTCATCAGATATCTGCAGGTCCAGAGTATCGCTGCAAGTGTGGTTGTAAAAGGATTAAACTGCTCGTGTTTTACGATATACCTTTGAAGGCAATCGCTTTGCTGGTTTATTCATTTATCTCTTGTTAAATGACTTTGTTTTCAGGTTCCGCCGATTTTCTACGATGTATGTACCAGTGGGTGCCCCGGTAAGGCACTGAGAACGCCCTGAACGGTCGTTACAATTTCTGACGGTTGTTAGTCAACTTTGAGGCGTGTTATGGCCCGTTACATTGAGGATTCCTAGGTGTTTCAAAGCCCCAAGACGTAGTTCGTTGAAGTCTAGTTTCCAAAGACAACCAACCGCTCGCCGATAGACATCTGAGTAGGTTACGAAGGTACAAGTTCAGCGTGACCGCCGACGTAAATGAATTTGCGGTCGAGGGCCAGCCTCACGGCCACGGATGTAAAGTCACGCCACGGATATCTGAGGGTTCGCCTGCAGCCGTGCGGCGCCGAGGCGTGTCGCTGATCGGAAGTTCTGATAGTGGCAGAGGTTTCAGCCACACGCCGCAGGCCGCGACGCCGAGGCGGAGTTTTTGGAAAACCGAGGAAAAGTCGACATTTTCTTTTAAAAAGGCCGAGGGTGACAAGTGCCCCCATCCGATTTTGTGACTCATTTATCGACCAAGTCTCAAGACTTGATCATTCTGAAAGCTCCTTCTTCTTCTAAAGCTCTTCCTCTCTAAAAATCCCTCTCCATTCTCTCTAGAAATTCAAGAAGAAACCAAGTGCCTAGAGGAAAATTCGTAAAAGCAAGAAGAAACTTGTCGCAAGCTTGTAGGAGTTTCATGAGGTGATCAGGAAAGAAGACAAGTGAAAGTTGTTGGATTAATTTGGGTAAGCTCTAAGGTAACAATCTCTTCTTTATTCTGAGTAAATTGTGGCGTGTGAGGAAGAAAAGACTTGTAGAGCGACAATATTGCCTTTAGGAATACTGTATGTGCTAATAACGATTGGATTTGAAAGGATTAGATAAGCGAGGTTATGCGAGTACGCCAGAGCCAACATACTACCTTAAATTTATCAATTAGTTTATATGTATCACAAGGTAATTTTACACGCCCAAGATTAGCGTGTAATCCCTTTTTGTATTGTTGGATTATTGGCCTTAAGTGGCTTGGATATTGAATTCGAGTCTTGGAAAGGTGGAAAAGCACGTGAAACAAAGGAAGTGTTGTCCAATTTTCCGTAGAATAAGGAACTTTATGCTAGAATATTCACGAAGAAGTTTAGACGTTAATGTATTTGATTATTATAGGTCGATACACGCAGCGCATATTCGACTTGGCAGTGGACTTAGCCTAGGAGGTACGTGATTCTTCCTATCCTCGAGCATGATATTTGTAAAATATATAGACGGTATTTGACGCGTGTTTCACTAAAATTCGTCAGACTCAGGTCTTTTGACTTGAGTCCAAAATGTTAGAATCTTGAAATACTTCAAAAAGAATTACGAACCATTACTTTAAACTAAATTAATACTGGGTTTAAAAGAATAAGTTTGTTTGGTTTTCCAAACAAGTGGATGTTTTGAGTTATTACAAAGTTTAAGTGTTATACTACTTTACGGGAAGTTAGTCATAACGACTTAAGAAAAGATAAAAGAATGGTTTACTTACTCAGGTTGTCATTGGTGTTATATCACTTACCCCCGACTTGTTAAGTTACGCGCGTTAGCTACCCTGACAAGTGAGTACCACGCGGGTCCACGTGACATGCGTATCACGGAGTCCAGAATCACTCCAGAGTGTTACACCGATGCGGCGAATACCTCACGCGGTCCAGTGGGCTGCGCGGAATCCAGAAAATGTCGCGTTAGCTACTCACGCGGCGAGTACCTCGCGGCCTGTGGCCTGCGCGACTACTAAGTCCGTGATTAGGCTCGCGTAATGATACCACGTGTTACACCCGTAGTTCGTGGTATCTACGTGGATGACGTATGTTACACCTCGTATTTACGTGACACGTTAAGAACGACGCAGAACTCCTAATGTTAAGATTAGAGACTTGTAAAATTTATCAATTATGAAATTATCGAAACGTAATATGACGAATGGGTTATTACGCGTCACCCCCAAGTGAGCTTCGAATCGAAAGATGGACAAAGAGGGTCATTTGACCATTGTTAAAGACAAGTCTTGAAGAAGAGTTTGACATAATTGACTTGGTCAATTTGATATTTAAAAGACCTCATCCTAGCCACCCAATTGTACACATCTTGACTTCCATGTTGCTATATAATACTACTAGTAGTGACAAGTTCCATACTTAGCCAAAATTACAAAAAAATTGGAAGAACATCACATAGTGCTCTCGGGTTCAAGCATTCAAGAGAAAAAATTTGTTTCTTGTTCATTTAGCTCCACACTTTAAACCAAGGTTCATGAGGTATTGTAAGTGTATCTCAATAGAAAATCCCTAAAAGAGAGTTTTCGTATTAGTCGCAAAGTGAAAACCTAGTTGCTTTCTAGGTTTTGTTTGAAGTTTGAAGGAAAGTTGTTGGTATTGTTCTAAGGGTCTCAGCGTTGACAGTTCATGTTCTCTAAGTTGTTACATGAGCAAATTCGATTTGGAGTCGATTGAGATTGTTGAGGTATAATCTTGTCTCTAAAAAGGTTACAAGATTATATATATATTGTTGTTGTTAGCTTTACATGTTAGCAGTAAGTTTATATGTTAAAGTTTGATAAGTATTATGGATCGATTGTAGTCTTAAATCCAAAATGTCATTTAAGCCTTCAGGTGGGATTACAATTTGGTCGCTTATTAGAATTGTCGACGTTAATTACTCAAGATTATAGTGGTTATAATCGATCGCGACTTGATATCATGTTATGCTAACAACTTGATTGAAATAAGAATTGATAAAATTCGTGTTATTATACTCATGTGGCGAATCGACTTCAGTAGGTTGTATTAGTTTGATATCGCTGCTGAAGTGGATTTTACACGCCTAGTAGGCGTGTAATCCCTTATTGATTAATTTAGTGATTGGGCCTTAAATGTGGCGTGTTTGGTTATTGAATTCGACCTGAAAAGGTGGCAAGTAAGTAAAAACAAAGCGAGGTGATGTCAGATTTTCCGTAGGAATTTAGCGACTTAGCACTGGAATATTCTACTGCCAAGCAAAGAGGTTAACGGACGATGGTGACCATTATAGGTTGAAGCACTAAGTATAGCGTGATCTACTTCGAGAATGGAATAGCTCAAGGTTGAAGTACTTTGGAGCATTTGCTACTTGTCGACAATCGCCGCGATGTACGTGAACCCTTCCTTCCTTTGGCATGATTCTATGTATGGAATATACACGTGTATTATTTCATGTTTAAGCTTCACTTTAAGAAGTTAAGAGTAGTTACGTTGATTTACTCTATGTAAAAGATCGCTCAAGAAATCCTAAGTTTTTACCAAGTCTTACGACGCTGGTAAAGAGTCGTTAGAAGTACTGAGTCGAGTCGACTTGGCTAAATTACTACATCTAATGAGAATAAGCATCGAACAAGTCATTGTTATGCGTAAATAAAGGAAAATGTAATGACAATTAATTATATTAAAACAAGTAGAATCCTCCATCCGCATAAAGCTAAGATAAGACAAAATTGTATTACATTTTCTGCATCATGGCTACTTGAATAAGATCGATATATTTAAGTATAACTTATTCACAACGCACTCCAAGTATATGTTACTTAATTTAAAAGAGTTATGTATGAAGTTTTTAAGACTTTGAAACTTGTTTTCTTAAAAGTTAAGAGACTCGAGGTATTTTGGTATGTGATTTGATTTGAAAGTATAAGTCTCTAGGTTGTAAAATGAATGATTTTGTCTAAAACATAAAAGAGTTATAACGGCTTTATGGAAAGTTATAACAACTTTATGGAAGATTAAAAGAATAGTTTTCAAGAATGTAAGTAAAGAAATGATTTGAAATTAAGGGCAATTGTTTTAAAGGTACCAATTGCTTAAGGTTTTAAAGAAGTCACTTGATTTGTGTTCTGAAATGTATTTCTAAAAGGTATTGTGACTTGTCTTGAAAGGTAGATATGACTCTGGATACTACCGCTGTTAGTATCCGGGAAGTTTTATTTGAAAAGAGTCTTTCTAAAGGAGTACAGGCGCGTAGTACTTTGGGTTAAATTCCTGATTTTATATGACATTATCGCCCTAGAAATGGGCAAAGGCGATATACCTTACGGGCGTAGGCGGACTATATGACATTACGGTCCCGAAACGGGCCGGCAAGATAATTTTACGGGCAGACTATATGACATTATCGTCCGTAAATTGGCGGCGATGTACTCACATGACGATATGACATTATCGCCCGAGAGAAATGGGCCCGCAAGATAATCTTTATGGGCGGACTATATGACATTATCGCCCCGTAACGAGCGGCAAGTATACCTTTACGGGCAGACTATATGACATTATCGCCCCGTAAATGGGCAAGCATACCTATGGGCAGACTATATGACATTATCGTCCCGTAAACGGGCGGCAAGATACCTTTACGGGCGGACTATATGACATTATCGCCCCAGAACGGGCCGGCAAGATACCTTACGGGCAGACTATATGACATTATCGCCCCGCAATAAACGGCAAGATACCTTTACGCGCATCTATATGACATTATCGCCCCGTGAACGCCAAGATACTCATGTGGCGCATCTATATGACATTATCTATGACATTATCGCCCCGCAACGGGCCGGGCAAGATACCTTACGGGCGACTATATGACATTATCGTCCCGAACGGGCGAGCAAGATACCTTTACGGGCGTACTATACGACATTATCGCTCGTCAGAATGGGCCACAAGATACCAGTATGGGCAAATTATGTGATTTTATCGTCCATTTGGGCCGGGTAGTATAGGCGCCCTCCGTAGCGGATTAAATTATGAAAGTAAGTAAGTTATATGATAACAAACTTGATGACGTTCCTAAGTATGCACGTAAGAAAGTGACTATAACTTTTATTGAAAAACGGGAAAAGATAATAAGGTACGATTAAGTTCACGCAGATAGTAATGACATAGGTTAAGTATTTACTTCTTTACACTTACCTGTCATGCTTTTTATACACGATGTTTTAATTGTCAGACTTTATTTGTTCCATATTCGCAATTTGTTGTAATCGACCACTTCTGGGCCGCGTTCATGCCCGCAGTATTAGGTACACAGTCGCGATCCTTGCTCTTAGGATATCGTTGCTTTTGGAAAGCTCCATTTACTCCGAGGCTTATCTCTGGTACGGTTTCGAGGTCAGATTCATGTATATTCGTGTGGTATGGCGGGCCCTGTCCCGCCATAGTTGTTATGTTAAAACTCTTAGAGGTCCTGTAGTCACATATTGTGGGTCATGTAGCGAAAGGAGCAAACCGCTCTGTTATTTATATATATGTCTGCGAAGGTAGCCCTATCGGCTAACCTCGTTGTTTACTGTTTTATTTTTTTAGTTTCATGTATGTTCTGATTTTCTCGATGTATACTGCATGGTGCCCAGTAGGAGCACCATGCGAGGTCGTGACAACGCACGCATCTGAATACGACATTAAGATTGGAAGGAAGAAGACGCGGATTTTTCGATCTAAAAGTTTCCTGATTGTGAAGGAAAAGTGTTCGTTAACGGGAATTAGATTCCCAGATTGGTATTTGGACTTCCCGGATTATATTAGAATTATGGAATTTTATTTCCGATTTGGTCACGCCACGGAGAAATTTGCCTTATGAGGCTCACTTTATTTTCGAGGTTTTACCATTACGGATATTTTCGTAGATCAAATATTTTGAGCAGTGGGCTTACACGTGTCACCCCTTGGTGGCCATGGCCGAATGCCGGGACGTGGCTGAATGACATCAGTCTCGCCGAATGGCCTTACAAGTGGCAAGCCACTTGTCTTCTTCTTTGTGTAGACACTTGGAGGGTGGGACCCACACACACTTGTCCCCCAATATCACCACACACTTGCCTTGATCTTGGCCTTTGATTTCTCTATAAATACCCCCCTTGAGTGCAAGACTTATTCATCCCACACTTAGTTTATTTTCCAAGGCAAAAATTCTTCCTCCCTTGTTGTAGTGCTCTCGGTCATGGGTTGTTTTTAGGAGCAAATGTTGTCCTAAAATTCTTAAACTTTTAAGTGTTCTTCCTTAGGGTGTTAGAAGATTGTGTACTAGAGTTGAAAAGATTTCACACCCTCAGCCTTTAAAGTTAACCCATTGGCGAAACTTGCAAAATTTTAGCCTAAGTGTTCTTCACTTTTGGAGTTAGATCTTGAAAGCAGGGTTGGTTGCAGCGTGCGGTTCTTGAGCGGGTCGAGCGTAAGGAATCGGAGCTAAGCGTTGCTCGTCAGATCGACTTATTAATCTTGGATAATTTTGGGCTTATCGAGGTAATGATTTATGCCCCTATCGATTCGATATTACATATCAGAGTAGTTTAGAATCGAAAGTATAAGATATATCGGAAGGATGATTATAAAGAATCAATCGTATTTACATTGTACGTATTTACAAGAGACTTGTAGTATTATTGGGTGAGTTGTACACGTCCCGTTAGGACGGTAACCCTCGAGTTATTGGATTGATAGCGCCTTGACAGAGTGATGAGTTTATGTGGTCATGCGGAGTTACGAATTTTCCATAGAATATGGAACTTTGTGCGTGAGAAATATTCTACGAAGAGATCGAAGTTGATAGACGTTTTGGGCCTTTATAGTCAAGTGCTACGAGTAGCGTATTCATCTTGAGGGTGGAAAAGCGCGTTATAGTACTGGAGCTTTTGCTAATCGTCGATAACGTCGCGATGTACGTGATTCTTCCTATACTCGAGTACGATTGTTGTGAACTATATAGCACAGAGATCGCTACGTGTGAAATGAATTTTGTTTGTTTAAAACATAAAGTTATTATAACGGGCTTTACGGGAAGTTAGTTATAACGACTTTATGAAGATAAAAGAAGATTTGATTTTGAAAGCTAAACGACTTGATTTTAAAAGTTAAGAGACTTGATCTTGAAAGATAAGAGACTTGACTTATAAAACGACTTGATTTCTAAAGGAGAGGTAACTTGATTTAAGATATGAGTTACTTGTTTTGAAAAGAGTAAGTTACTTGGGTTTTAAAAGTATACTTGATGTTGTTTTAAAAGAAAAGCACTTGGTTTAAAAAGTATGGAGTACTTGATTTTAAAAGTCTTGTAAAGATTTTCTGAAGGTTTGAAAAGAAAACGTGTTTTGATACTACGGTGATAGTATCGCATGGCTTTACGAAAAAAAGAGGTCTTTTGAAAGAATGAAAGTAAGTAGTATTGGGGTTGAAACCCGTATTGTTGACATAAAATGAAATCACGTTGAACTTGCCTATGCTTGTTGTGATAAGCTTTGTTGTGCAAGTGTTGTATTTACGCCATCGCTGCCTCGATGGAGGCCGTTATATGATTGATTGCTCGACATACCGACATCGCTGACGGTCCACTGTATGCGCCCACTTCAGTATTATCTTGTTATTTCTTTCGACATACCGACACGCCGGATGGTCCACTCGCATGCGTCCACTTTGAGTATTATCTTGTTATTTCCTTTGGACATACCGACACGGGACGGTCCACGTACGCTCGTCCAAAGAGATGGTTTCACGGCTACGCTATCCGAGGTAAGATCTGGCACGCGGTCATTGTGGCGGTTAAATCCCTGTTATGTTATTAGTCCACGGACCGCTAATCCATGAAGCTCACGCGCGACGGCGATCACGGCTCGATTTGTACACGTGGTTACAGCACACTTTAGATACTTGTCTGGTCATTTCTCGTATCAGGGCAAAAATTCGCAGATAGCTTAAGATACTTGCCACGGTCATATCTCGTGAGACGATAGGCTCGTATGTTAGCTTAAGATACTTGCCTCGCCAATTGCGGCCAGTTTTCGATCCAGTAGTTGGCTTCCGGATTGGCCCGTGAAGTTTTGGCGACTAGCCTTCTGACCGGGTAGTTGGCTATTCTACTCGCCCGACGGTTTATGACGCAGCAGATCTAGTGTTCGAGTTCACATACGGGTGTTGTTTACATCATGCATCGGCGATGGAGGAAGGAGTTCCACGCACGATTGATATTACGCGAGACCCATAATTATGTGAGTGATTATTTTGAGATACGCGTCCTTACTGACATAGCGCTATTTACTTATTGCGAAATGGTTTTATAAAATGATGAAATGTGATTTCATTACAGCATTTTCGAGCCACATACTTGGTACTGTTGCAGATCGACCTCCTCGCCCGGGGCCGTTCACGCCGCAGTGAGGTACACCATTTGTCGATCTCGCTCATAGGATCGCTAGCTCATTGTTGGAAGCTCCGCTTCTCGAGGCTTATCTTTTAGTATAGTCTCTGTCATTGTAGAAACTTTGTACATTCTGGGTATGTGGCCCCGCCCCGTCATAGTTGTTACATTCTTAGGTGCAGTAACTGCCAGTGTGGGCGGGAGTTTGTAAAGGATTTTAACTTTCGCTTTATATATATATATTTACTGGAATGCGATCTGGTTTTGGTTAGCATGCTTACTTTATGCGTCTTGTTTCATGTTTAAGTTTTTATTTCCGCTGATTTTCTTTGATGTTGTATCACTAGGGTGCTCGGTAAGGCACTACCGCCCGAGATCGTCCGACAATGGGCGAACGCCCTCGCCGATCATTAGCGGCCTCAGAAAGACCTACATGCTACACCTAATCGTTTTGCTTATGTGGCACCATGCGTTAATTGGTTTTTCATACATATCTGTGGATTTTGGTTTGGAAATGTTATGATTTCATTACGATTTTCGCCACATACTTGGTTGTCAGATCGACTTCTTCGGCCGCGTTTATCCGCAGTCGAGGTACACGGTTGTTGATCCTCGCCTTAGATCACCGCTCGCTTTGGGAAGCCCCATTTCTCCGAGGCTTATCTTTTGGTATGTTTTCCACATTGTAGATTCAGGTACATTCAGGGGTATGACGGCCCCGTCTCCACAGTTGTTACAACTCTGCAGGTCCTGTAGTCCCGTTGTAATTGGGTTTCAGAAAGGATGTAGCTGTTCGCTTTGTTATGTATAGCTACCGAAAGGTAACCATTTTAGGTTAGCCTGCTTTCTTAATTTATATTGTTTCATGTTTATGAGTTTACTTCACGGTTTTTCTCGATGTTGTATCACTAGGGTGCAGGGTGCACTATCCGGGCGAGGTCGCGTGTGACAAAAGCGTATCGTGAGCGCTTAATCCTCGGCGGTCTACAGCCGTATCTAGTAGAGTCTCGACATCGCTGTTGTGCACCACATCTATAATCGTGAGGCTATAGGAGTATTTAGGATTAGTTTCCATTTCTTTCACTCTAAGATCGCAATAGAGTCAGGTTATAGGTTGAACTTCCTACGACATATTTTTATGTATCGCTTACGCCCACGCAAGGCAACCGCGCCTGTGATGGCAAGGCGGTGAGGAGCCGCTAGTAGGACACGAGGGATTACGAGGCACAGCCCACCCCACCAGGTGATATTTCTGACGGCGAGTTCCACGACTTCGCCAATGAGTTGGAGCAGAAGCGCCATCGAGACCGCTGATACTGAGCCTCCGCCATACGGCTGGAGCGAGGATACGGGCTCTGAGAGATGGCGATTAGCCAGATCGTGGCAAGGCGAGGATGACGGAGGCGCGGTTCAGCCAGATCCATAGTTCACCCCGTGATCCGGTAGTTTGAGACTTAGGGACTTTTGAGTTGCGGCCACCGTAGTTCTATTGGTCGAGGCTCGAGATGATCTCGAGTTTATCCGAGTTACCGCGATCATGAGTGATCAAGGCCTGGAGACAGAGTCGGTAGTATTGGTTCACATCGGCCGCGTGATACCGCAGTTGGTAGTTTGATTCATGGAAGCGCCCCGGGAGCACGCGCCTGGGGTTTGGGACGCAGTTCTCGAGGCGCTTAGCCATTTCTTGCCTCTGCGGATGGCGAGGCTCGCCGATAGATTGACGTTGAGGCGAGCGGCGACGGTCCGGGAGACAACGTGAGTTTGACTTCGTTGGCTTTGACGCCCCGCTTTAGTGGCATCATGGAGGGCGAGTGCACCGCTATGTCACAGGCTCGATGATTACTTAGCAGAGTCAGACGGAGTAGCTCTTCATCGGGCATGGACATTGCCCGATGCAGCTTACGACTGCGAGGAGCGTAGGCGGCAGTTGATAGATATCAGAAGAGCGCCAGAGGCAGGTCCTGCGTAGTTTTCGAGTAGACAACCTCAGCAGACCGTTTGCACTCACCGGTTGAGCGCTCCTCCACCGTCTTCCGGCGCTCAGGTATTCAGGAAGGTCGGGCCTCAGGCTTCTAAGCCGAGTGGCGGATGCTACCCGATCGAGACCACCCCCTCTCGGTGGGGCCGATGTGGTAGATCCCATGTCGGGAGTTGTGGTAATACCGGGGCCTTGCTACACTTGGCCGCAGGTCATATTTTGCGGACCGTCCCGACTAGAGGCGCGAGAGATGGTAGGTTCGACCACAGGTCATTCGCCGTCTTCATCTCCTACGATTTTCGCCCGAGGCAAGGTGCTCATGGGCCGCCAGGTCGCGAGAGGTCGTGGCAGTGGTCCTGGCCCGGTCCTCGTAACCACATTTATGCTATGTCCACCGTCAGACCGTGAGGCGTCACGGATGTCGTCAGTGTACATTATTGGTTTCATGTCGCTTGATGTATATGCTTTGATAGATCCAGTTCTACCTTGCCTTATATATCTCCTCATATACCGGTAGAATAGGCAGAGCCCGAGTCCATAAAACCTTTTGAGGCTACGCGATGAGTGATTCGGTGGTAGCCGAGGTATATAAGGCTTGCCCGATGTGACTATATCTGATCGTCGGACCTAGCCGATTTGATAAGCCGATATGGCGGACTTCGATGTGGTTATGGGTATGAATTTGCTAGCGTCTTGCTATGCCAATGTGGATTGCAGAGAGAGATTGCACGGTTCCATTTCTGGCGGTTATCAGTGGAAGGAATCTCACGGCCGAGGGGTAGATTTATTTCTTACCTCAAGGCTAGGAAGATGGTGCAGAAAGGGTATATCTACCATATGGTTCGGGTATTCGATACTGAGGCCAAGATACCAGACCTTCAGTCAGTTCCGGTTGTCAGAGAGTTTCCAGACGTATTCCCAGACGATCTCCCGAGTATCCTCACGAGAGGGAGATCGAGTTTTGCATTGATATGCCGCGGACACTACCGGCGATATCTATTCCACCATACGGACGGGCACCCGCGAGTTGCGGAGTTGAAGGACCACCAAAGATTTCCGGAAAAAACTTTATCGAGCTAGTGTTTCTCCCTGGGGAGCACCAGTGTTATTTGTAAAGAAGAGGGATGGGACGCTGCGTATGTGTGTTGATTACAGGCAGCTGAATAAGGTAACTATCAAGAACAGGTATCCCCTTCCCAGGATTGATGATTTGTTTGACCAGTTGCAGGGTGCGAGGTGTTTCTCCAAGATAGACATGCGATGCAGTTACCATCAGCGAAGTTAGAGAGGCAGATATCCCAAAGCGCATTGAGGACCCGTATGGGCACTATGAGTTCGAGGTGATGTCTTTCGTTGACAACGCCGAAAGTATTTATGGATTTGATGAACCAGGTGTTCAAGCCATTCCTGGATATGTTCGTTATAGTATTCATTGATGATATCTTGGTTTATTCGCGCACAGAGCAGGAACATGCAGACCACTTGAGGGCGGTATTGGGAGTCTTCCGAGACCGGCCAGATGCCAAGTTCGAAATCACGAGTTTTAGTTAGCCAGTGGCTTTCTTAGGGCATGTTATCGGTCGATGGTATTCGGGTTGATACAACAAAGATTGAGGCGATCAAGACTGCCTAGACCCACTACACCAGCGGAGTGCGTAGCTTTTGGGCACTCGGGTTATTATCTGAGATTTGTGGAGAAGTTTGCTTCCATTTCGACCTTTGACTAGGTGACTCGAGCGGCTATGTTCGGTGGGCGGATACTTGTGAGAGTTTCCGATTCTTGAAGGAGAAGTTGACAACCGCCTGCCTACTCTTCAGAGGTTTAGGCGGATATGTAGTTTATTGTGATGCGTCGAGTCGGGCTTGGAGTGCGTCTTGATGCGAAGACGGTAAAGTTATAACTACGGCCTCGGCGGCTCGGGAAGGATGAGAAGAACTATCCCACACATGACTTAGCGTTAGCGGTGATTCATGCCTTGAAGATCTGAGACATTATTTATATGGAGTTCGTGTGGATATTTACACGCACCACGAGAGCCTCGGTATATCTTGACCGGAGGAGCTTAACTTATGGCGAGAGGCGGTGGTTAGAAGCGCCCAGGACTATGATGTCGATATCCTATACCACCCGGGGAAGGCCAATGTAGTTGCGGATGCCCTTAGTCGCAGTCGATGGGTAGTCCGCCGGTGTCTTGCGCCAGAAGAGGGGCATGGTCTGCGAGTTACACCAGCTAGCAAGTCTTAGGGTCCGATTGGTTGGTTCTGATAGTAGTGGGGTTCGAGTTCGAGAGGTTGCCGAGTCTTCCATCGTCGAGGAGGTGAATAGGCGGCAGTATGAGGATCTGATTACGGTACGGTATCGAGATACGGCTCTTAGGGAAGAGAAGAGTCTATTTGAGGTAGCGCCTGATTGGGTGCTAAGGTGTGAGTGCATGTTTTGTGTTCCCGATGTAGCAGGACTTCGTTAGCAGATTCTGGGGGAGGCGCACAGTGCTAGTTAATCTATTCATCTGGGGTCGACTAAGATGTACCATGACCTCAGGTGTATATATTGGTGGGACGGCCTGAAGAGGGACGTTGCGAAGTTTGTGGCAGTGTCCGAATTGTCAGCAAGTCAAGGTGGAGCACGAGCACGGTGGGTTATTGCGAATGATAGAGATTCCGACAGAGAAGGAGGTGATCAATATGGACTTTATTACAGGTTACCTCACACTCGGAGAAGCGTGATTCCATCCGGGTTATTGTCGCAGTGTTAACGAAATCACCATTTTCTTCGGTCGGGGCGACTTTTGGGTAGGATTATGCTAGATTATATATGCGAGTGTGAAAGCGCACGGAGTTCCTATATCGATTATTTGATGCAGGAGCGGTTCACGCTAACTGGAGGTCTTTCGGGAGGATTAGGGACACGGTGAGTTTCAGATCTGCGTTCATCCTCGGACCGACGGACGGGCGAGCGTCTTATCCGGTGGCGAGGATATGCTACGGGCTGTGTTATTGATTTCGTGGGTAGTGGGAGGATCATTTACCTCTTGTGGAGTTTGCATATAACAACGGCTACCATTCTAGTATCGGATGGCGCCTTATGAGGCTTTATACGAGGAAGTGCAGTCACCGTCTGGCTGGTTTGAGGTGGTAGAAGTTCGATTAGTCGGGCGGACTTGATTCAAGCGATGGATAAGTGAAGCTTATCCAGAAGCGGTTATTGTCAGCTCAGAGTCGACAAAAGTCGTATGCAGATCATCAGCGTCGACACTTGGAGTTTGAGGTAGATGATTGGGTCTTCCTGAAAGTATCACCCATGAAGGGAGTAATGAGGTTTGGAAAGAAAGGGAAACTTAGCCCAAGGTACATTGGGCCTTATCAGATTGTCCGTAGGGTAGGCAAAGTTTCCTATGAGTTGGATCTGTCGTCCGATCTGGAGACAGTACATCCAGTCTTTCATGTGTCTATGTTGCGGAAGTGTATTGGAGATCCATCTAGAGTGCACCCGATTGGTGATGTCCAGGTGACAGAGGGGCTATCATATGAGGAGAGTCCCATAGCGATACTCGATCGTCAGGTTAGGCGACTACGGACGAAGGATGTGGCTTCCGTCAAGGTCTTATGGCGGAACGAGAACAGGGAAGAAATGACATGGGAAGCAGAGGAGGACATGAAGAAGAAGTATCCTCACTTGTTCCCTACACCTCCAGGTAACCCACTTTCCTGTTTATTAGTTTAATTTGGCGTATATGATTAAGTATTGTTGTGGACATGTGGAGCGTCTTTATTTGCAAGAAGAGTAGTTAAGAGGGTCTATGTTGATATTGTGATATGAGTAAGCCTGGGAGGAACATTCGGGACGAATGTTTCTAAGGGGGTGAGAATGTTACACCCCGTAGTTCAGGTCATGCTTTTGAGAACGTACGAAAGGAATTGAGACTTAATTTGAGAATGATGGGTGGACGAAATATTTCGAACGGGTTGTTAGTCAACTTTGAGGCAGGTTATGACCCGTTATATTGAGGATTCCTAGGTGTTTCAAAGGCCTAGTACGTAGTTCGTTGAGTCTAGTTTCCAGCACAACCAACCGTTCGTCGATAGGACATCGGAGTAGGAAGTTATGGAAGGTACAAGTTCGCACCTTTGTTGGCGAAATGAATTTGCGGTCGAGGGCCTGGCCATGGCCGGATGGGCAGCGCGGATATTTTGAGGTTCGCTGAAGTTGCAGCATGGCTGCCGGAAGTTCTGATAGTTAGCGAGGTTTGTATGGCGCCAGGCCATGCTGGCCGAGGCGGAGTTTTTGCGGAAAACTGAGGAAAAGTTAGATATTTCCTTTTAAAAAAGGCCATGGGAGGGTGACAAGTGTCCCCCCCCATCTGATTTTTACATGTCCTATTTATTGACCAAGTCTTGAAGACTTGGTCATTCTTGAAAGCTCCATCTTCTCTCTAAAAGCTCTTCTTTCTCTCTAAAATCCTTCTCCCTTCTCTCTAGAAATTCAAGAAGAAATCAAGGCCTAGAGGAAAATTTCAGAAAAGTGGCAAGAAGGAAACTTGTTGGCAAGCTTGTAGGAGTTTTGTGGAGGTGATTGTGGAAAGAAGATAAGTGAAAGTTGTTGGATTAATTTGGGTAAGCTCTAAGGTAACAATCTCTTCTTTATTCTTGAGTAAATTGTGTTGCATGTGAGGAAGAAAAGACTTGTAGTGGAAAATATTGCCTTTAGGAATATTGCATGTAAGAATAACGATTTGGATTTGAAAGGATTAGATTAGGAGGTTATGTGAGCATGTTGTAGCCAACATACTACCTTAAATTTATTGAATTAGTTGATATGTATTGTGGGGCAGAATTTTACACGCCCAAGATTAGGCGTGTAATCCCCTTTGTATTGTTGGATTATTGGGCCTTAAGTGATGTTTGGATATTGAATTCGAGCCTTGGAAAGGTGGAAAAGTACATAGAAACAAAGAAAGTTCTGTCCAATTTTCCGTAGAATAAGGAACTTTATGCTAGAATATTCGATGAAGAAGTTTAGACGTTAGTAGAAGCATTTGATTATTATAGGTTGATACTCTACGCGCGGCATATTCGACTTGGCAAGTGGACTTAGCCGAAGAGGTATGTGATTCTTCCTATCCTCTTGAGCATGATATTTGTAAAATATATAGTACGGTAGACGTACGTGTTTCACTAAAATTTGGTTGCACCTTGAGGTCTTTTGACTTGAGTCCAAAATGTTAAGAATCTTGAAATACTTCAAAAAGAATTATGAACCATTACTTTAAACGGAAATTAATACTTGGGTTTAAAAGAATAAGTTTCCTTTGGTTTTCCAAACAAGTGTGGATGTTTTGAGTTATTACAAAGTTTAAGTGTTATACTATCTTTATGGGAAGTTAGTCATAACGACTTAAGAAAGATAAAAAGAATGGTTTACTTACTCGCTTTATAGTAGCCTTGTCTGCGATTTACGAATGTGTGGTAAGTTGGCTTGATAAGTAAATATGTTGTGATACTACGGGTGTTAGTGTCTTGAGATTTGTTGTGGTAAGGGGTTTCTCTTGTGTGCTTATGTTAGTTACGATGAGCGGTTGTCTTTGGTGTTATATCACTTACCCCCGACTTGTTAAGTTCTGCGGGTTAGCTACCGTCGAGAGTACCTCATGCGGGTCCATGTGACCTACGCGACTACGGTAGTCCAGAATCACTCGGTGTTACTGATGCAAGGAATACCTCATGCGGTCCAAGTAGCCATGCGATTGCGGAGTCGAGAAAATGTCGCGGGTTAGCTACCCCGTCGCGAGAGTACCTAATGCGGGCCCAGGGTGCTTTATGCGGACTCGGAAGTCCGAGATTAGGCTCGCGTAATGATACGTGGCGAATGGACTGCCGATCATTAGCGGCTAGGAAAGACCAGTTACGTTACACCTAATTGTTCTTGCTTATGTTGGCACCATGCGGTTAATTGGCTTTTCATACATATACGTGGATTTTGGTTTGGAAATGTTATGATTTCATTCTGATATTTTGATTTCACATACTGTACCGTATGATCGACCTTAACTGTGCGTTAAATGCTGCAGTCGAGTACATCGGTTGTTGATTCTCGCTCTTAGGATCACCGTTCTGCTGGGAAGCCCGTTTCTCAGAGGCTTATCTTTTGGTATGTTTTCTGTCATTGTAGATTCAGTACATTCAGGGTATGGCGGCCCCTGTCAGTCATAGTTGTTACAACTCTTAGAGGTCTGTAGTCCTGTTGTAATTGGGTTTCGTAAAGGATGTAACTGTTCAATTTTGTTATGTATAGCTACCGAAAGGTAACCATTTTGGGTTAGCCTGTTTCTTAATTTATATTGTTTCATGTTTATGAGTTTACTTATTGGTTTTCTCTCGATGTTGTATCATTAGGGTGCGGGGTAGGCACGATCACGGGCGAGGTCGGTCGTGTGATAACAAGTTGTATACTATTGACATCAACCATGTATATTGGTATCTCCAACACGCCCCCTCAAGCTAGGATCTAAAAACAGATTTTTAAGTCCTAGCTTGGACAATAGATAGTCATGCCGACCTTGAGTAAGTCCCTTTGTGAAGATTCATTGTCGCTTCTGTGGGCAAATGAGCTGTATGTATCAGCTCCTGTTGGATTTTCTCTCGGACAAAATGACAGTCAATATCAATATGCTTGGTTCTCTCATGGAAGACTGGATTGACTGCAATCTGCAGTGCAGATTTGCTGTCGCTGTACACTGGTATGGAAGGATGAAGGGGAACAGACAACTCAACAAATAGTCCTGTAAGCCACACCACCTCCGCAACTGCTGACGCTTAGCTTTTGTACTCCGCCTCAGCTGAGCTCCTTGAAACTGTAGGTTGCTTCTTGGACTTCCACGAGATGAGGGATGATCCAAAGAACACTAAATAACCTGTAATGGATCTCATTGTATTGAGACATGATGCCCAATCAGCATCACAATAGGCTGTGAGACTGGTTGTCTCCCGCCGCATAAAAATACGGACACAGTGCTTGTTTCAGTACCTAACCACTGCGATGTCGCCATAAGATGAGATGTCTTTGGACTCTGAAGGAACTGACTCAAGCACTGGACAGCAAAAGATATATCAGGTCTAGTATTTGTCAGGTATAATAGCCTCCCAATTAGTCTCTGATAGCTTGCTGGATCTTCCAGTAATGTATCTTTACTCTGAGATGTGCCATCAGGAGCAGGAACACACTGGTCATAAACAACAGATGTTAACTTGGCATTAAGCTCCATAGGAGTTTTTGCTGGTTTTCCTCCAGATAGGCCAAGATCAGAAATCAGCTCCATTGTGTATTTTCTCTGATGCATGACTATTCCACTAGCATTTCGAGCAAACTCAAGCCTAGGAAATATCTCAAAGTTCCCAAGTCCTTGATCTTGAAGTTCTGCTGAAGTGATGTTTTGGTCTTCTGAATAAGATCCTTATCATTCCTAGTAATGATAAGGTCATCCACATAGATGAGTACTATCACTATTCTATCCCCAACCTTTTTGGTGAGAAGTGAATAGTCTAAATGACTTTGGACAAAACCTGAGTTCTTCAGACAGTAGTAAGCTTAATATTCCATTGCCTAGAAGCTTGTTTTAAACCATAAAGAGATTTAATCAACCTGCAGAATCTTCCTTGCTTATCATCAAAGCCTTGTGGCATGTTCATATATACTTACTCATTAAGATCACCTAAGAGAAATGCATTGTAGACATCCATTTGATATGTTTCCCAACCTTTGGAAGCAGCAACTGAGATTACTACCCTTACTGTGACCATTTTTGCTACAGGTGAGAAGGTATCTTGGGAATCAACTCCTTCCTTTTGATTGTATCCCTTAGCCACTAATCTTGCTTTGAATCTTTCTACCTCACCATCAGCTTTGTATTTGATCTTATAGACCCACTTGCATCCAATGGCCTTATTGTGCTTGGGAAGATCAGTAACTTCCCAAGTATTGTTGTCTCCGGCCTTCATCTCGCTTTCTGACATCCACCCATCTGTCATCCTGAACTGCTGCAGAGTATGATGTTGGCTCCTGCTCAACCCCCATCTTAGCAATGTAACTTTGATACCTAGCAGTCAATCCAGTGTAAGTGAGATTTTTGGACATATGATATAAACATTGCCTGCTCCTTGTTCCACTTGCATGCCTGCATGCTGGATAAAAATCCTTCATCCATGTAGGTTGTTTTCTGCTCCTATCTGATCTCCTCAATGATGGCTCAGTCTCAGGTTCAGGTTCAATCTCAACAACTGTACAACCATCACCTTGCATCGGGTTCAGTAACCCGATATTTACGGATGGATCTTTGGAAAATACTTCCATCACCATCAACTTCAACTTGTTGAGACTGGTCTGCAACTTCAGTATTTCTGGATGGATGCTGGAAATACTTCCATCACCATCAGCTTCAACTTGTTGAGCTTCTGAATTTATTATATTATCAGCTCCAGGTATCTGCTTTTGCTGGAAAGAAAATATGTCTTCATGAAAAGTGACATCTCTGCTTACAAAGAGAGTGTTGTTAGATAAATTTAATAGTTTATATCCTTTCTGCCTGGAAGAATATCCAAGCAGCACTGCTTTTATTGCCCTGACATCAAACTTGTCTGCCTGTAATAGGTTTGTTGCATAGGAAAGACAACCAATGACCCTCATATGGGACAGTACTGGAGACTTCTTATATAGCTTTTAATGGTGAAATGTTTCCTAATATTACTGCATGTAGTATATTCATGATATACCATGCAGCCTCTACACAATCCCCCCAGTATCTATTTGGTAAGCAACTCTGAAACTTGATAGCTCTTGCCAGCTCTAAAATATGTCTATGCCTCCTTTCAACTAGTCCATTCTGCTGAGGGCTATGAGGACAAGACCTTTGATGAACAATTCCCAATCTAGCAAACAAATCTCTACATGTGCTGTTAATGAATTCTGATCCATTATCAGATCTGATGGACTTGACAAGTACACCATATTGTGTCTTAATCATCACACATAAATCTTTAAGCATAGTAGGCACATCTGATTTAACATGTAAGAGATAAATCCAGGTCCATCTAGTAAAATCATCAACTACAGTTAAGAAATATCTCATTCCAGTATATGTGGGAACCCTGTATGGTCCCCAAACATCAAGGTGTAATAGCTCAAATGGAGATGTAGTTCTACTGTTACTAGCTGAAAATGGTAATCTTGTTTGTCTTGCCATAGGACATACATCACAATGTGGAATGGTAAAGTTAGACTTATTACTACTAAAAACATTTATCTTCCTAAGGACACTCATAAGAGCATGCCCTAGTCTTTTATGCCATAAACCGCTTTAATCATACTCGGTCGATCTTTGTCGTGTGTCGCTCTGCCACCAACCTCATTTCGCCTCCTGCGGTCTCCAAAGACATATAGACCATCCACTTCTCTACCAATCTCCTTCACCTTCCCAGTGAAGAGATCCTGCAGGACAAAGAAATCAGGGAAAATTTTTGCACTATAATTCAATTCCCTAGTTAACTTGGATACTGAAAGTAGATTGAATTGAAAACTTGGCACACAAAGCACATGGTTTATTAGTTCACCTCCTGTCAGTCTACACTTCCCAGTTTGTGAAATTGAAGCAATGCCCCCAGTAGGCAGCTGCACATGTCCTGGATTTTCTGAGGAATCATGTGTTTCTATCATGTTTCTGTCTTTAACCATATGGTTAATATCACCTGAATCTACTATCCAGCGATATCTACTATTGTCTTCAATATGATCATACTTACCTGCCATATGCACTTTCGCGATATGGCGTAGTGCACTGTCCTTTTCTCTTGAGACATAACAACCATCATTTGTTGTAACTTGTCTGGTGTGCAAGTCCTTATCATATGTTGAAGCTGATCCTGTTGGTATGTTGTCAGCTGGGAATTGCTACATTCATACCTCTGTTGAATATATCCATTTGCTTCCACTTGCGGAACCACATCTGCATTAACCTTCATTTTTTCTTTGAAATCTGAGGGATAACCTACAAGTCGATAACACTTCTCCATAGTGTGACCCTGCTTCTTACAATGGTCACAGTAATATAATAATTTGTGACAGCCTTCCCTGTTGTGTCCCTTCATACGACAATGATCACAGTAGGCATATGTATTATACTTTCTATTGCTGTTAAATGAAGTTTTACTTGTCAGTGCCATACTCTCGACAGAACTCCCTAAGGAAGAAATGTGCTTCTGACTTTCATCCTGTGCCACCATAGCATAGGCTTGGTTCACACTTGGTGTGGGAGACATTAACAATATGTGACTCCTAGCTTTATTATATCCGTCATTTAGTCCCATAAGGAACTCCAATAGTCTCTGGTTGCTTAGATTAGTAATGTACTCTCTTGGATTTGAACATTCACAGGTAGGAGGTGGTATAATCGATTCTATCTCGTCCCACAAATCCTTCATTCTGGAATAATATTGTGCAACTGATGATGTCCCCTGATTCAACATTGATAACTCATTTTTTAATTGATATACTCGAGAGAGATTGATTTTGTCGAATCTCTCCTTTAGATCCTTCCAGACATCTACTGCACTGGATCGATATAGAATTCCACTAAGAAGATTTTTATCAACATTTCTCATAATCCACGACATCACCAAGGCATTACATCTATCTCATTGCCTCGTGTGTGCAGATCCATACGTATCACGCTTCACAGATCCATCTATGAAGCCAATTTTATTCTTCGTCAATAGCGTTAACTGCATAGCTTTACTCCATAATGTGTAATTCTCCATTCTGATTAACTGAATGTCAACCTGTAGTGCACCTGCTGTGTCTGCTGCACTCAGGTAGAGAGGATGGTCGATTATCTCGAAATTAGAAGTCGAACTTTCGTCTACAATCATAGAAGGAACTGCTGCTGTGTTTTCCATAACTTCCAATCAAATAGCAAACTCACACTATATCAAGTCGCAGTTAGCAAACTCACACTATATCAAGTGTCATATTACAAACTACTTTAGAACCACACAAATCCAATATAAGTCGATCTAATAACAGATCGAATGCCTTAATCGAAGGAAAATACAAATCGCACCTTCGTGAATCAGATAAATGGAAATCTTACGATTTCTGGAGACCCTACGATTTCTGTTGTAGTTTATACAGATCGATGTCTCTTGTAAGCTTTGATACCATGTTAGGCGAGATTGAGTAATTGACTGCGTGTGTATAAACCCGACCTTTGCCGTGGAGCGATGAACGAGTTTGTGAGGAAGAAGAGAGGAAGAAGAGAGGAAGAAGAGGAGTGCGGAAACTTTTCAGTTTTTCTGATTAACCACAAAATGTGTACAAAGTTCCTATTTATACTATGGGCTCATTTGCACCAATTACCCTTATGAGACAAACTAGGCTTAGGCTATAAATGTAAACTACAAAATGTACTACAAGCTGAATATAACAAAGCTACAAACTGAATATAACAAAGCTGTATACTATTGACATCAACCATGTATATTGGTATCTCCAACAACAATACACATGTTCTCCCGTACTCTATAAGCTTCATTCAACCACTCAAAGAACCACGTCTAAGACTTATCATTCTTCGGATCAATCACGCCACATGCTAGCAGTAGTATATGCCCTGCACATACAATTCCACAAATAAAAAAAGTTTAGTTCAAATGTATTCATTTGAGTATAACAAGGTTGTATGTAAATGTATCTATGTCCAATAATTATAAATATGTATTTGAATTACATGTATCATATAAAGGGTGTGTTCGATCGGTCCGGAGGAAAACATTTTTCAGAAAATGATTTCCAACTTTCTCACGTTCGTTTGGTCAAAATTTTGAAAAATATTTTCTTTAGGAAAACAAGTTCCTTAAAAATGAGGAAAATGATTTTCCTAATGAAAGTAGGTAAACCAAATTGCATTCAACCAACTAGCCAACCACCCACCCAACAAACTGACCACTCCCATGAACCCGTACCCTTTGCCCACTTGCACCCCAACCTCCTTTATTTTTTTAAAGTTCTTAATTTTTTCTTTTGGTTTTCTACACCCCACCCACCCCGACCACCCTCCGATTTTTTTAAAGTTATATATTTTTTTATTTTTACACCCCCACGCGACCACCCGACCCCACCACCCTTCCAATTTTTTTAAAAAGAGTTTTAAATTATTATTTTTTGTTTTCACACCACCCACCAATCCCCCTCCACCGCCTCGAGCCCCGCACCTCTACCCCCTTCCGAATTTTCTAGTTCATATATTTTATTTTATTTTTATAAATTTAATATAAAAAAAAATTGTATGATTAAATTTGGCGTGGGTGGATTATTGTTTGGGGTGGGGTGGGGGGGAGGGACAAGATGGGGGTAAGAAACAATTCCCATTTTTTTATAATTTATTTATAAAAGTAAAATAAAATATATGAAATAAAAAAATTGAGAGGGGGTGGATGGCGGTTGGGTGGAACGGTGGTGTGGGGTAGGTGGAGATGAAGTGCATTCGAGGGTGGTGGTTGAGTGAGGGTGGGATTTGGTTGGGTGGTAGGTGGGGTGAGTGATTGGGCTAGGTGGTGGGTGGGGTGAGTGATTGGGCTGGGTGGTGGGTGTGGGGTGGTGGGGTTTGGGTGAGTATTTCCAAAAAATGTTTTCTGCTAACCAATGGAATATGAAAAAATAAGTAAGAAATTCACTTATTTTCCACTAACCAAACGGACATAAGAAAATAGTAAGAAATTCACTTATTTTTCAGAAATTTTTCCTCCATACCTAACATAACCTAAATGGGATGGCGAATTGGCTATCTCGAAGCTCAATTACTTAACATGGTAGGTGCATATAACAATTTTTAAGTCCGGTTTAAGCCCAAGTCGAAAACTCTAGCCGAATATATAATATAGATCTGAATCGGTCCTCCAATCATACAGAAATTAAATAAAAAAGTTTAATAGATGATAAGAATTCAGTGCCAGTCAGAATATCTCCGGTCGTTAGGGTCGGGCATAGAACCCCGAAAATTGAATTATCAAACTGAGCGGAGAGTAAAATTCAGAAATTCAGTATTCGATTTCGATAATCGGGAGAGAGAATTTTACTCCATTTATTTTTAATTAGTTAATATAAGCCAGTATAACAAATTTACAATGGGCATCAGCCCAGCCCAGCCCAGCCCAGCCCATATGAGTACTTTTTAGGGCATCTCTCTCTTTCACCGTACGAAAGTAAGAACTCTGCATCTCTCTATTCTTCTCAGCGACAAATCTGAATAATCTGTAATGTGGGTTTGGCGATAACAAAGCAATAAGCTTCATCCAAACCTTTGAACTTCATCTTCTTCGTTTCCAGAAACCGACAATCCAATAAAAAACAAAGGATCGTTCAACTCACCTTCTATTGTGTATCTGAAAAAAGTTTGTGCTTCTACTATTTTTTCGTTTTTTCTTCTTGTGAATTATCATATGGGTTTACTTTGTTTTGTGAGAATATTGGATATTTGGTCTGTCTTATTTTTGTTGGGAGTAATTGCAACTTTATTTAGAGGAGAAGTTATGTAAGGTATGTTTTTTGTTAGTTTAAATTGGAAAAAAAACAGTAGCCTGATTATATTATTTAGGATGACACATAACAGGAAGTGTAATGTAAGCATTTGCAATCTATTAAACTTTTTATTCAATTTCTGTGCGATTGTGGAGATGGAAAATATATGTATTGTATTATTTAGCATGAAACTGAAATATATGTATTTATATGATTGTGTTATACAAGTTGTATATGAATTTTGGTTTTTTGCCTTCACAAAACTGGGGCATGTGTACAGTTACATTTAATAAGCCATGAACACCATGTTGTATTATGTAAAGCTACATTTTACAATCTGGTAACATATGAATGCTTTAGTGCCTCAATTAGTACAGAACTAAGAATTCACATGCCACTTCCAGCAGAAGCTTATAGGAGCTGTGTAATCTAAACAGGGGCATGTGTACAGCTACATTATCCGTTGACCTTGAATAAGCATACCGTCCTCTCTTTTAGACCTAATCTTATCTGGTTGAACAGGCTACAAGTAAAGTAGATCATTTGAGATTGCCTTGTCTTATCTCCTGCTAAAACAAGGAAATTTTTCCAAATAGTACGGACTTCGACTTTAATATGTATTACCGAATACGGTACCATACCGAAGTTTGAAAGTTCGGTATTTGGTATCTACTGTCAATTACAGAATTACTGAACTCGAATTTTGAAAATATCAAACCAAATACCGAAAGCCCACCCATACTGGTTGTCTTTACAGGAAAATCACTGACAAGAGACTAAAATAAGACAATTCCCCACACGCCACCTTCAAGTATCCAATTCCGCCCTTAATTTGTGATACGGACTGTTATCGCTTTCGATTTTCTGATCGCAATTATTGTATCAGCTTTAGGTTCTTTCTTCACTTAGAACTAAAGCACCTTTTAGAGTGATGGAACTAACACAATATTGGTTCTTTGTAGTTATTGAAGATCAAATGGTCGTTTTTATTAATGTTCTCTGTCCTTTCTGTTTGCAACAGGTAATTAACAATCATGTCGTGGTGCACTATCGAGTCTGATCCCGGTAAGTGTCCCAGCCTTTAGTTCCCTATCGTTTTTTTCACAAGGCTTGGCAATAAGGTTGAGAGTAGAAAGAAAGAATAATCCTTGTAAAGTATGAGTCTTTACTGCTACTGGCTTTACGAACATGTCATTAGCTTCTAGTTTGTCACGGAAGTGGAAGGCAGAGTCTTTGTTACTGGATATCAGCTCTAGGTGCTTAGCTTCTAGTTTGTCACGGAAGTGGAAGGCAGAGTCTTTGTTACTGGATATCAGCTCTAGGTGCTTCAGTGTCATCCCACATAACTTCACCCTTTAAATTACTTTTTTTCCCAATCCTCATGTATTAAGGTTATGATAGTTTTCATATAATTTATGCCTGGAATTTTAGTTATGCCCGAATGATGTTATCCTCTTCCTGAATTTAATTTTGTGTTCCAGTTGCTACTTGTATGCCATTTTTTATTGGTTTAGATTTCAATATTGCTGCCCTTCCTGGCTGCTGGAGAAGTAGCTACCATTAGTTTTACTTGTGATTGTCAATTGAACCATCAACTGTTTATGGCTTCCAAAAAGAGAAATTCTTATGATCTCTATTTTATGTTTAGCTTTGAAAACGTTCTGAAAGAATAATTTGTGCAAGGTTCTGCTAATATATGTAAAATGTTTGCAGTTTTGCCAATTTACAGAAAACTATAGAAGCTCAGTTATCCTTCCCTTTGTTACATTGTACTAGCCAACCTTTCTCCATTTATCCCAAAAAGGGTAGCTATTGTTCTCTTTTCCTCTCAAGCACTGCCTTTTTTCCTTTGGACAATAAAAGTTGGTCCAAAAAGTATTTCAGGTCATATCCAGCAAAATACTCACGATGATGCATGTTCTGATATACAAAATTCTCCTCGCTCTACTTATCCATCGAGGGAGCTATTTGTTTCACTTCATTGAGTAGTAAAAGTTTCATCATCCACATAACATACTGCCACGGAAAATTATTTGCCTAATGTGGTTAGTTAGTGCATGTAGCTGACTGAGCTGTAACATATTTAGATGACATCCTATTGCTTCATTGATGGGGTGTATCTTCCTTTGTTGAAGGATACCTACTCTTTTTGATAACTTGTATGATATCTGATTTTCAACTTTACTTTCTTATAGCATGGTTTTACTAATGGTCTTTGGGATGTATGAATTTTATCACTTTCAAATGTAATAATGGATATTGTCGACTTCTTCTAACAAAATGAGCTCTCGCTATTTGAAATTGGGGAAAAGAAAATTAAGTTGAATTAGGAGTTCACTAAGTGGAATGATATGGTTATTGTTGAAATGTGTGACCATCCCATCTAAAAGCTTAAGTTGTTAAAAGAACATATATTTTTTTTATTAATTATGTATTTCAACACGCCCCTTCATATGTGGCTTTATTTTTTCATAGACCAAGCACGTTCAATTTTTTATTTTTTATTTTATAATGGGTGGCGGTGGGACTCGAACGCAGGACCTCTACCTATACTGATACCATGTTGAATTGTGTGACTATCTCACCTAAAAACTTAAAATGTTAAATAAAACACGCTTAATAATAACAACAACATACCTATTGTAGTCCCACAAGTGGGGTCTGTGGAGGGTAAGATTACGCAAACCTTACCCTAACCTTTGTGAGGTTGAGAGACTATTTTTGGTAGACCCTCAGCTCGAAAGAAAAGGCAAGGGTGTGACAACTAATAGCATGAAAAAAGGCATGGTATCAAGAAAAAAATATGATAACAAAACAACAAGATAAAAGCAAATGCAGCCATGTATAGTGATACATATTGAGGAAAAGAAACTACGTGATTCCTACCTAATAATAATGCAGAAATCATTCTACCTACTAACCTACCGCCTAATTCTCGACCTCCATACCCTTCTATCTAGGTTCATATCCTTAGTAAGCTGAAGCCGTGTAATGTTCTGTCTAATCACCTCCCCTTAGTTCTTTTTCGGCCTACCTCTACCTCTTATAACTCCTATTATAGCCAATCTCTCACACCTCCTTACAAGCGCATCCACACACCTCTTCACATGCCCGAATCATCTTAGTCGTGCTTCCCTCATCTTGTCTGCCACGGGGGCCACTTCTCCCTTGCCCCGTATAACTTTGTCCTAATCATATCCCTCTTAGTATGCCACACATCCATCTGAACATCCTCATCTTTGCTACATTCATCTTCTGAATGTTGGGATTCTTGACTGTCCAACATTCTGCACTGTACAACAAGGTCGTTCTAACCACCACTTTGTAGAATTTACCTTTTAAGCCTTGACGACACATTCTTATCGCATAGTACACTGGATGCGACCTCCATTTCACCCACTCATTTTTGACTGTCCAACATTTTGCACCGTACAACAAGGTCGTTCTAACCACCACTTTGTAGAATTTACCTTTTAAGTCTTGACGACACATTCTTATCGCATAGTACACTGGAATGCGAGCCTCCATTTCACCCACTCTGTCCTAATAGTACGAGTGACATCATTAATCTCCCGTCTCCTTGTATTATAGACCCAAGATACTTGAAACTACATTTCTTTGGTAGGCTTGCATCGATCTTCACTTCCACCTCGGTTTCCTGCGTCACATCACTGAACTTGAACTCTAATACCCTGTCGTAGTCTTGCTTAACTTGAACCTTTAAGATTTTAGGATCCGTCGCTAGACTTCCAGCCTATCGTTAACTCTATTGCGTGTCTCGTTAATCAGTACTATGTCATCTTCGAATAACATACACCGCGGCATCTCTCCTGGAATATGTCGTGTCAATTTATCCATCACGAAGGCGAATAGGAACGGGCTAAGGGTTGACCCCTCCCAAAACTTTCATAGTATGACTTAGTAGCTATAGTATGACTTAGTAGCTATAGTATGACTTAGTAGCTTGATACCCCTATAGTTGTTGCAACTTTGAATATCACCCTTGTTCTTGTACAACGGAACCATAGTACTCCACCTCCATTCTTGTGGCATTTTAGCCGTCACATTGAACAACCTAGTATAGAATAATAAACTGTTTCCAATAAAATTAGGGGTGCTAAAAGTGGAGAGGTATCATTCTAGAAAAGTGAATGATACGGTTGTTATGTTCTCTTGTTGATGTAAAGATAATAAATTTATATAGTCGTTGTAACCCCTAGGCGTGGAGACTTGGGCTAGAGTCTGACGAATCCTTTTCCTAACCCTGTTTTAGTTGCTACTTAACAGTTCTGTGCTCAACCCCATTACATGCATATGGGTTTTCACATAGTCATTCAAAGATGATGATGAAGTTGTTCTTTGACCAAGCATTCATCCTTCTACTCACCCTTTGATCAAGTACACTAAGGTTCACAGGAAAATGTAAACCTTTAACACTGATGTGTTGTACCATTTTTGTGGATGGATTCTTTCTTGGTCCTTTGAAGTGGGAATTTTTTTCACCCTATTCCTCCATATATTGATCTATATTATCAATGAAGCTACTTCTACTTCTACACCAACAAAACAAATTATGTAAACACTTGTTTTTAACTCTACAAATATGATCTTTTTGCCCGTCTACACAAGCGTTATTTCTTTCAAGCCAAATGGTCCATAATATGCACAAAGGTATAGTTCTCCAGATTTGCCTCAATTCTTTATGAGTACTCAGGTGTTGCCATCTTTCCAATAATTCCTTCACATTCGAGGCATGATCCAAGAGATCCCACAAATATTGAAGAAAAATTCCCAACATTGTCTAGCTACTCTGCAATGCATGAGAAGGTGATTCACAGTCTCCAACTCTTCTTCACATAATTAACATCTATTACTTAGTGCAAAACCCTTCTTCTGAAGAATATCCCGAGTAAGGCAAGCACCCCAAGCTGCAATCCAACCAAAACAAGCTACCTAGCTTTTATTCTCCAGAGCCCTTTCCATGGCCAACTAGTATCCCAATATCCTGCTTGCTTCATTAGAAGGATATAACACTGTAAGCTTATCCATTTGATACAATCTTTTCCCACAAGAATATCCCTTACTCTTTTTTGTTGGAAGTTTGACCAAGTTTGATAAGAAGAAATGGTATCTACATTTGTCTGTAGTGTGTACTGTCCACTTTGGTCAAATGCTTTATGAGATAAGTTTCGAGCTCGCGCCCAAAATGGTCCTTAAAAACTAATGAGTGCCTACAAATGGGTTGTATCGTCTGCGGCTCCTCTGTGATGTCTTCTCATTGTGATTACATTGAGTCTTAACATATATTCTCTGTATAATTTACCTTGCGGGCTCGAGGTTGATTATCTGTACAGAGAGACAAGCCAGATCACAAATACATTTGCTAATTTAGTGGGAAAAGCATGATAACATAATCATGAAAAATATTAGCATCTCAACCCCAAAACATTTCTAACCATGAAAGAAAATGGAAATAGTAATGAGTAACAGTCCATAATTATGTAACAGAGTTGATCAAGGTTTGAAAATTGGAATTTAGATTAACAATATAATATGAATAGAACAATAGTTTCTTAACTTACAATAGTCAATATGAATCTTAGGCTAGTATAAATAGAGTTTGATATGCATTTCAAAACCCACTTTCTCGTCTCAGATTCTGGATCCGCCACTATATCCCGACACCTCAAATGACACTCAAATTCTGGATCTGCCACTGTATCCTAACACCTCCTCAAATGTTGTATCGTCAAATATAAATACAGAACGAACTACCTTTTTAGAAAAGCAGTTTAGCCTAAGATACATGTCATAGCTACAAGAGGCCATACTGGAGACTAATGTAAATTAATTGCCTGAAATATACTGCATTTCTGCATAGTATTGTTTTTCTTTGGAATTCCTTTTGGGGTACATCTCAACAAGGCATTGTTATTTCCCACAACACAATACCATTAAACTAAAGGAAGAACCAAGAAGAAATATGTATCTAGCATGACTAAAATATTGTTTGTTATTTAAAATTGACAAGATATCATGATTAACTGGGTCGTTGAAAACGCGAGCCCTGTATACGAAACTATGCTGCAGGTCTTTAATTTTTTAATGACCTACTGTTAACTGGACGATAACTTCCTCTAGCCGAGTCCGTGTCACTTTTAGCATAGGTCGTTTTAACCAGCAAACTGCCTACTTATGGGCTAAAAAAACATGTACAACCAGTTTGTGGACATTAGTCTGTTTTGGGACCTATTTTGGATGTGGGCTCATAAATTTTATGGCATTTGGTGTGTGTATGTGTGTTGAGGTGATTGCCAATGTTAAGTATCGTACTGAGTATTGAGCTGTGTCTCTCGTTGCATTTATTTTTCACTTCCCACAGGCAGAGGAAATGGGCAAAGAACTTGTTCCTCGTCTTCATATTGATACATACTACAGATTTATTTCATTTACCCGGACTGTATAAAAAATAGTTCTGTAGAGGTTAATCATAGGTTTGGCTGTCTACATTACACCTCTTGGGGTGCGGCGCTTCCCCGGGACCCTGCTAACGCGAGATTCTTTGTGCACCGAGCTGCCCCTTTTTTAAGAGGTTAATCTTCCTTATAAATTGCTTAATATTATCTGTGTAGCTATTCGTCATTGCCGACAATCTTGTTTATGTAACACCACATGTCTTTTGTTGCAATAATTAAAACCCTAGGGGTCATTTGGTTGATGGTTAGGAAGGGAGTTATTCATGTATTAAAACTAACAGAGCTAATACAATGTTTGGTAGCATGTTAGTTGCTTCGTAAATTCAACATACCAAGTAAGTTGTTTGGTTATCAATTTACAATCCCACTAAGAAGTTATGAGTCAATTTGTGTTATTTTATGTGGGGTAGAAGATTTATTCTTCTTGATAACATCTACTAAATTTGGGGTTGTGAATCCACCTAAGCTTTAAATGTTAGCCGCTATGATAAACTTTTCTGATGAACCCTGTTGCATTTCACTTTGTAAAACCCTTGAACATGGAAGGTACTGACATTGCTTGCCTGCAGGGGTTTTTACTGAACTTATGCAGCAGATGCAAGTAAAAGGTGTGCAGGTATTTTTTAGATTATTCTAAAATTTTGAATTTCTTCTCAATTATGATTTGTTTTCTTCAATGTTAGGTTGTTTAATCTCTTAGTTGTTATTGGAACATCAAGTATACAACATCAATTATGATTTGTTTTCTTCAACATGCAAGTAAAAAGTATGCTTTGTCTTGAGCCAAGGGTCTTTCGGAAACAGCCGTGCTTGTGCTTTGTCTTGAGCCAAGGGTCTCTCGGAAACAGCCGCTTTACCTATCAAGGTAGAGGTGTAAGGTCTGCGTACACTCTACCCTCCCCAGACCCCACGTTGTGGGATTTTCACTGGGCATGTTGAAGTATACAACTATGCACTGAAAACATGCTTTTTGGAGATTTTTCTTTTCTATTCCTAGAAATTTGATTATCATATATCTCCCTGCAATTATTGCTTTTGTACATGCAATTATGGACATTAACTCCGTATTTAATCGTTACATGCCAGATGCATGTAATGCAACTCAATGGAGTCTTTATCTTTGCTATCATTGTATTTTGTTCTTAAGTTTAGGGATTTTGAGCAACCATTTTCTTTGTTGAGTGGCAAATACCTTTTGTTAGAACTTAGCAGAAGAAGGGAAAACGTATATAATCTGTGGAGGAAATAGGAAAAAGGTGGAGCTGTCCTTGGTTCTTTTCCTCCATAGTGGTTTATCATAGTTCTCCACCCTCTATCCTGTAGTTCCTATACTAGTATTTTGTAGCGTAAACTTAATCTACAAAAGAATACACCTATGGCTGAGGAATCTTGGTTAGCTAGTCAACGAGAAAAAGAGTGTGTTACGGTCCCCTGTGATGGATCGAGTTACGGGACGATGTAAAACAGAATCAAAGTTAACCTAGAGAGGATTAGGAGAAGATGATTTCTTTTTGCGACCTATGTTGCTGGTGCGTTAGAGAGAACCTGCGATCTCTTGAGCTCAAGTACTCAAAACTGGAATAATTTTCTGCCTAGTTTTCCATTGAATACAAATAAGTTAAATACAACACTGGTGGATTAACCACCCACCTTATAATAAGGAAATAACTTCCTACTACTATTGAAATGAGAAAGTGGAGGAATAACCTCCCTACTGCTAATAACTGCTGCAAAGAAATAGGAAACATTAATACTAGATAAACTGAAATAATCTATTTTCTGATTTCTTTAAATTTTCCATGCGTAAACCATTAATAGACCAAAGGGGTGCTAACATTACTCCCCTCCTTCAAATCGCGCTTGTCCTCAAGTGCTAAGTGTGGAAAATACTAGCATTTACCTCCTTTTCAGCAAATTCTTCCTCATCGTCAATGAAATCAATCCAGAATAATTTCTTGCACTAATGACCCCGAGTAAATAGTTCGTCACAGTTGAAACAGAGTCCCTTAAGTCGTCTTTCATCCATTTCAGATCTGGTCAATTTTTTCACAAATCTGGCGGGTTGTTGAGGTGAGAAATCTGCTGTCTTTGATCTGCAGGCATCTAACAATTGCGAACAAAGGGGTTGTCCCTTGCGTTCATAAAAAGCCGGGATAAACTAATCGCCGTAGCCAAATCTAGGGGATTATGTAACTCAACCTCAATTGCTATATTATCAGCAAGACCGCTGATATAAAGTTCAATTTTTTGCGACTGTGTGAGTGTACCAGCCCGCGAAATCAACTGTTCAAACTTTTCTTGGTAATCTGCCACAGACCCGAGCTGGCATAACTTAGCCAAATCCCCCAACTTCTGACTTCTGATTGGTGACCCAAAACGAAGGCTACAATGGTGTTTGAATTCATCCCAAGACGGATGAGGCATATCGGTCTCTAGTTGAAGAAACCAAAATTGGGCATTCCCATCTAGATGAAAAGAAGCCAGTCCAACCTTCTCTTCTTCCGAAGTTTGTTGGTGTCGAAAGAAGTGGTCACACATGTTCAACCATCCCAAAGGGTCGTCTTGGCCATTAATCGTGGGAGATCCAACTTTGTATATCTAGGAATGATGGAACTTCCTATCTGTTCATGACTCTTTCAACATCTTTGTGGTTATCTCATTTCTATATGAAGGATTTTTTCTAACAGTAGAAGCTGATAAATTATGATTGATGTGCTTGTCGTATGAGACAAAGCAAAGGAAAAGGTGGGGATTGAGAAGGGTGGGCAGTTAAAATGGTTGCTTAGCTACTTTCTATTGGGTGATTAACTTTTTATCTTCTCATGCTATTCTTGAAACAGGTTGAGGAGTTGTATTCTTTGGATCTTGATGAGCTCAACAGTCTTAGGTGAATTAATTCTGCCACTTGAGCATTAGTTGTATGGTTGTGGGAACAATTTATTATCAGAGGCTTCAAGCTTGCGTGTCTCCAATTTTCCAAAAAGGAAATAATATTTAATCCTCTGATATTTTACAGGCCCGTGTATGGCTTGATATTCCTTTTCAAATGGCGTCCTGGTGAAAAAGATGATCGCCTTGTGATCAAGGACCCAAACCCAAACTTATTCTTTGCTAGTCAGGTTAAATTCCTTTACCTGATGTATGCAGTTGAACTACTAGGAGTTGCTTAGCACTATGCCATCTAACTCTCGTGATGATGTGAAACAGGTGATAAACAATGCCTGTGCTACCCAAGCAATCCTTTCAATTCTCCTGAACAGTCCAGATGTTGATATTGGTCCAGAACTATCAGCACTAAAAGAATTCACAAAGAATTTCCCGCCGGAGCTTAAAGGTTTAGCTATCAACAACAGTGAAGCAATTCGCACAGCCCATAATAGTTTTGCAAGACCTGAGCCATTTGTGCCTGAGGAGCAGAAAGCTGCTGGAAAAGATGATGATGTATATCATTTTATTAGCTATATACCTGTGGACGGTGTGTTGTATGAGCTCGATGGATTGAAGGAGGGACCAATCAGTCTTGGGCCATGCCCTGGTGGGCAAGATGATATCGATTGGTTGCGCATGGTGCAACCAGTTATTCAGGAACGTATTGAGAGGTATTCCCAAAGTGAAATAAGATTCAATCTCATGGCTGTAGTAAAGAACAGGAAAGAGGTGTATACATGGAGCTGAAGGAGCTTCAGAAGAGGAGGGAGCGTATTCTGCAGCAGTTGGCTGCATCCCAGTCAGAGAGAATGGTGGATAGCAGTCAAGTGGAGTCACTAAATACATCCTTAGTAGAAGTAAACTCTGGCATTGAAGCTGTTAGTGATAAGATATTGAGGGAGGAGGAGAAGTTCAAGAAATGGAAGACTGAAAATATCCGTCGGAAGCACAACTATATACCCTTTCTGTTCAACTTTTTGAAAATTCTAGCTGAAAAGAAGCAGCTGAGACCTCTTATAGAGAAGGCCAAACAGAAAACCACCAATCCTAGGTGAAATGTACTCTTTTCACAGCCTAGACAATGTCGTTTGGTGAAGTTCTTATGACTGGTTTTCAGTTAACCTCAGGATTAGCATCTGTTACATTTCTCTAATGGTCTCTTTCTCAATTTACTGTGTCATTTGTGGTTTTAACTGTATTTATGTGCCTGCTCGAGAGCTGGATGCTCTCCAGGAACTAATTTAAACTTTTGGTTCTTGCTCAACAAATACTATTTGGTATTAGATGCGCTCTCTTATTTCAAGTATGCGAGTTCTTTGAATCCAGTGGATTCGGTGAACTATTGTTTATTTATTTACTATTTTGTTTTCTTTACGCTTACTAATATATATATATATATCAACAGGATGTTAATACTTGCTTAGAATTATTATGAGAATTGAGTCCTACAGGGGAAACAGACATGCACTGCATAGTAATAGTAGAGGCATAGTGCCTAAATGCCCAAAAACTTTACTACTATATATATATGGGAGGGGGACAATCAAGGGGCTCTTGTAGTCCTCACAAAAGTTTCCAATTTGTTGTCAAACTTGTCATGAATTACTTTTAGGTCCTAATTTTATTTTTTAAAGTGAAATTCACTTTTTATTCCTATTGATCTTATCTATTAACTTAATTAAAAAAACAATCATTTTTTCGCTGGATATTCTTGCTTCTTGTTGCTGTCTCGTTTTTTCCATTTTCATTTGTTGCTTATTATTCTCTGACGTTTTTTTTCTTCTGTTATTTATTCGTTTGTCATAGATTCTTACATGTAGGAATTTTTTTACTTCATATTTATTTTATGAAATATGAGATTTGTAGTAAAATTATTTAGCCTTTTCTGGTCTAGTTTATCTAAACTATTTGTTATTTTGGAAACTCAACATAGAATTGTTTTTTAACCCCTCCCCTCAGGAGCTCCCTCCTTTGGTCTCTTGTTGACTTGAACTCGCAACCTTCGATTTGAAAGTGAAGGGCGCTGATCAACCTCCTCTTGTCAAGATAGAATTAATTGTTTTTTGAGTTGATGGTAAAAAACACACATCAACTATAATTTTTTCACAAGTTTCACACCCCAACTATTCTCTTTTCCTATCAAAACTATAACCATCTATGTATTGAAAACACATCATCTATCAATTGTTCCTTTTCCATATATATATATATATATATATATATATATATATATATATAAAGATAATTTTGTTAAAATTTCAAAAATGTAATTTTAACTGAACAAAAAGAATTATGGACAATTTATAGGTCGCCTTTGAAATATTTATGATTTACTATAAATACATAAAGTAAAATTTATTAAATGATGCCATATAATGTTGAAAATGAAGACAATGTTATCAGTCAAGATTGAGTTATCTAAAATTTCTTGTTTGGTTAACCAAAATTAATTTTAAGTATTAAAGTATATATGAGGAATTAAATTTTATTGATTCTTGAGGTTCATGTAATAAAAATAGGTTATTTCTTGATTTTATTCTAGAACTAAGGTTAAAAATACTAGCATAATTAAACCCTTGATACAAAATAATGAGTGAAAATTTTGTAAATATAAAAACAAATCGATTTTTATCTATAAAGAAAAATCACATGCTCACAATTTCACAAAAATGCGAAAATATTTTTCAATTATTAATATTCATAAGTTGTAATTATCGTACTTTATCTTGTCAGTATAGGATATCAGACCGCTTGTGTTCCTTTGAGATTTGCTAATTTTGCTACTAAATTTTCTTCCTCATAAATAAATTTGTCGTTAAAAATAATCTAATTGTATAATGATTTTTTTTTAACAATTATATAACTTATCAATAAGATATCACTAATCTGCAAATACATTAATTAATTATGCAGTAGAAAAATGTGACACGTTATACTTATTTATAATTTTTTTATATTTTGAGTTTGGGCCCGGACTTAGCACGGGCCTTTCGTAACTAGTATATATATATGTGTGTGTGTTTTGCTAACCTACAACATGGTCCCTTCGGGGGCATCTTATAAAATTGGAACGATACAGAGAAAATTATCATGGCCCCTGCAAGGATCACACACAAATCGAAAAATAGTCTAAATTTTTAACAAAAAATATAATTTGCTAACCTATAACATGGTCCCTTCGGGGCATCCGATAAAATTGGAACGACATGGAGAAGATTACCATGATTCCTGCGTAGGGATGACACACAAATAGAAAAATAATCCAAATTTTTACCAAAAAACCCTATAACATGAAGATGGTAGGATAGCAATGTGACCATTTTTTATTTTCCTTAAAAGTCCTTAGGAATATCCTAACAACTCATTAACATGAGGGGTTTCATTGTCTTTTCTCCCAAAACCTAAGCCCAATTCTTCACCTTCTCAAGTCAATGGTGATACCACAACACAAAAATGACATTAAACTGATAAATAGATGCAACCTAAAGAGAAAATACAAATCAGGATATCATTTGGACTAATTATCATTCCTTTCTAGAAGAAGCTTTAGCCATCAAAAATCAAACCAACACTAGCGACATCATTTGTAACTCATTATATCTAACAAATTTAAAATTGAACATGATACTCACACATCTAAGAGGGTTGGGAGGAGAAGATGCATTTTGGGTTCTCTTATTTTGTTGTATGGAAAATTGTGAAGAAATATTTCTTCAGTTGCACAGATTCTTAAATCCCTGAAGGTACATTGTTTAAATGAGAGAGGAAAGAGAGATTTTCAGTTTCTTGGTTGTCTGAGAGGAGGGAGAAGGATTGATTTGAAAAGAGAGAGTGTGTGTGACGGGGGATGGGGGTGTTCTGATGGGTTTAATTTTGTTAAAAGACCAAAATGTCTCTCCTATTAATGGGTTTCAGTTGACTATTAAAGACATTTAGGGAAAATAAAAAAACGGTAGATTAGAGATACAAATGACTAAGTGTGGACGTGTGAGATGTTGACTATGGACGGGTTCAGAAGAGGTAGAGGTAGACTGAAAAATTATTGGGGAGATGTGATTAGACGGGGTATGACGCATGTGCAACTTATTGATGACTTGACCTTAGATAGATGATTATGGAAGACACATATTAGGGTAGACTGAAACATTATTGGGGAGATGTGATTAGACGGGGTATGACGCATGTGCAACTTATTGATGACTTGACCTTAGATAGATGATTATGGAAGACACATATTAGGGTAGAAGGGTAGTAGGTAGTCCACATTAGTCCTACACTTACCTGGCCCGATAGTTGTAGTGTTATTATTGTAGGCGCTTAGCCTATCATATTAGCGCTTGATATTGTTTTATAGTCACCCGTCGTGTGATTTATCTTCTTTATGTGTTCTACAGTGTATTTTGTTTATCTTATTTACCTACGTTGAATTCGCTTCTTTTTCGAATGTGCTATCATGACTTAGTCGCTTTTGATACCAGTATTTTCATACTATTTTAAATTTTCTTTCCGGGTCTGACCGTTTCTCTTGCTTTTCTTGTGCTTGTGTTTTGTCTTGGTAGGGTGTCTCTAAACAACCGCTTTACCTATCAAGGTAGAGTTAAGGTCTGTGTACACTCTACTCTCCACAGACCCACATTGTGAGATTCACTGGGTATGTTATTGTTGTTGTAAAAAACCAGTAGATTGCTATCCTACAACATTCATGTTGTAAGTTAGCAACACCCTATATATATATTCAAAATATATATTCATGTTGTAGGTTAGCAACACCATATATATATATATATATACTCTACATTATGAGATTTCACTGGATATGTTATTGTGGTTGTAAAAAGCTGGTAGATTACTATCCTACAATATTCATGTTGTAAGTTAGCAACACTCTATATATATATTCAAAATATATATTCATGTTGTAGGTTAGCAGCACCATATATATATATATATACTCTACATTATGAGATTTCACTGAATATGTTATTGTGATTGTAAAAAACCGGTAGATTGCTATCCTACAACATTCTTGTGGTAAGTTAGCAACACCCTATATATATATTCAAAATATATATTCATGTCGTAGGTTAGCAACACCCTCTATATATCATAGTGGTTCTATTAAGTTTGTCAGGAAAGGTGGTCTAAGGTTAGAATTAATATGAGAATTGAGTCCTACAGGGAAAACAGATATCCACTGCATAGTAATAGTAGTGGCATAGTGCCTAAATGCCAAAAATTGATAGCATATTTACAGAATGGAATCGTTCATCGGTAACTACATTTTGTTCATTCAAATAACATAGTTTGTGGTTGTGGTTCCAAGTATTAATCAGATTTAACGACATGCGTTTATCATTGGCTTGTCAGTAAAAGTGTGCTGACAACTATATCAAGCGCTAAAATACTTACATCCATATGTCAGTATATTCAAGTTTTATACATGAAACAACATTCAGTAATAGAATTGCGTTTAATTCGATGGATTTGGGAGTTCAGTTGTTTGAAGTTCTCACTGATATTGTTCGACAAATTTTATCAGTATGAGGAAGCTAAGCATATTGTAGAGAAAAATAATAGTAATGACTTATATTTTGTGGTATATAAGATATTCTTTTTAGTTACAGAGTAACAGATAAAGAGACTTAGAAAAACTTGATAAAAGATGTGAGGTTCAGATACGCTATAGTATCGTCTATAATCAGACTAGGGCTGGCCAGTGGGTCGGGCCGACCCGACCCCGTCCCGGTCCCGACCCGACCCCGTCCCCGACCCCGACACGACCCCGCTATAAAAAAAAAAAAAAAAGCGGGACCGGGGCTCGAACCGGGGCGGGACAGTCCGTCCCGCCCGACCCGCCAGCCGATCCCGCCCGACCCGCCGACTGTCGACCCAAACGGGCCGTGGATGGTGCCTTACCGGCACCTAGTGACACAACATCGAGTAATCACGAACATAAAACACATCATGAAACAAGTGAAGTACAAGCAAACTGAGGAAAGCTTGCTTTCGGCATATATAAATAACCACTTTTACAAAAGAACGGTTTGATCCTTTTACAAACCCGCCCACAATTGCTATGCACTTCTAAGAAATGATACGACAACGACGACGGTGGCCGCCATACCACGAATGTAAGCACTTACAACAACAGGACTATACGAAGATAAGCCTCCGAGAAACGGAGCTTCCCAAAAGTGACTGTGACTAAGAGCGAGGATCAACGATCGTGTACCTTTACTGCGGCATGAAACGCACTTCCGGCGAGGTCAAGACAACAGTGCGAGTATGTGAAATCAAAATACATATCGTAAATGAAATCATAGCGATATATAAAGCAGAGACATGTATGATAACCAAACTACGCTTACAACAGCGATGCTCAAGTTAGGGACTCACGCCTCAAGTCATCACTCAAGTATAACAATGGGTCTCGGGCCCACGACATCAATCATGCGTGGAATACCTTCCTCACCGATACATGATATAAAAAAACACCAGGAACACACATGAACACCGTGTCCCGCGTGTCATAATAAAATGCGGACGGTAAGTACGAAGGCATAGCCGACTACTAAAAACCCACAGCAACAAGGTCATGAATCGTATCATAAGATCTGTCTAGACGTCCACATGATCAAAGCCGCCACTTGCCCGCAGATCGATGACGCGTCTAACCTCGAACTCCGCGACTCCGCATAGCCAATCTCATCGGCCCGCATGAGGTATTCCCGCGTAGGTAGCTACTCCGGCGTCGCCCCGACTTCCGAGTCGCGTAGCTACGCGACCGCGTGCCCATAAAGGACGACGCTAACACGGAACTCTCGTAGCTCGCGTAGGCCCCGGGACCCGCATGTAGGTATTCTCGAATCACGGTCCTGCATCACCGAGTCTACCCCGCATCGGAGGCGCTTAACCGGAATCATCTCGAGATGAATGCCACAATACTATCATAACGACCGATAGTTAATAAGCACAATCGCGGAAACCCTTTACACAAACATCACAAGATACTAACACACGTAGCATCCTAACACGTTTACTTATCAAAGCAACAAGAAAGTATTACAAGGCTATCACAAACCAATACAATCAAGTTGTTCACACAAGGTACTTCCTACTATATGATCAACAAGATCGGGTTTTATCCCCAAAGTACTTCATACATTAACTCTTTAAAAGATCGTTACCTTCACAAAAGTCACCTGATACGTAGTATATGAAAATAGAGTGATTATCTTTTAAAGAAAATCAATTACTTCTCTTTGTAAAATCAAGTAGCAACATTCTTTCCAATGTTCAAGTTTGCCTAATTTCCAATGTTCAAGTTTCTCATTTTTAGAAAGGTTTAGTAGTTCATAGTCTTATTCATTTAAGAATATAATTCTCCTTTAAACAATGAGAAACCTAAGCCTTATATGTGAGTAGGATATTCTTGTTTATTACAATCTTATTACTGACCATGATCTAGGAAATATCATTTTGTCTCATCTTAGCTTCTATGCGGATGGAAGTTTCTCTTGGTTTTAATAATACTTAATTATTCAAAACATTTCCTTTTATTAACGCTGCGATGGTTTGTCGATACATTCGATTTCAAATCAAGAAACATTCTTAAGCCGTTATACCTAACTTCCCATAAAGCTAGTATAACTCTTAAGTTTTCAAAAACCAAATATTACTTCTTCTTTCAAAATGATTCAAAAATCTTTTGAAATACTTCAAGTTCTTTATTAACACATAACAAGCCAGTTATAGTTCAAATCAGTTACCTTTTAAAGACCACAAGTATTTTCTTACCAACATAAAGCTGTTATAACCAACTTCCCATAAAGCCGTTATAACACTTTATGTTCTAAATCAACCAAATACGTTTAGCACATGTACGTCTACCGTACTACATAGTTCACACATATCATGCTAGAAGAGATAGGAAGAGGTTCACATACCTCGCGACGAGTATCGACTAATAGCAAAACGCTCCAAGTACTTCCAACCGTCGGCTCCTTAAGCCAAGTAGATCGCGCCACGTAGTACTTCAACCTATAAGGCCACAGCGCTTATTAGTGTTTAGATCGCCGTAGAACATTCTACGAAAATTCGTGCGACTCCCCGCAACAGCGTAAATCTCCTCCTCTATCGAGGCTACCAAGCCAACCGGGGTTATACAACTAACCTAACGTACAATTCTACTCCACGGTATTACTACACAAGTCTCTGTAATACAACCCTATGTAATTACGATTCAAGATTCTTCTTTAAATTCGGGCTTAAGTCGTGAGACATTGCCGTAAGTATTATTCAGGCTTTAAGTCAAAAGACATTGCCGATAACTACGTTCAGTTCTATATATAGTATACTTCAACTATATATTCTACAATATGTAATTTCCAATTACAATAGAGGGACAAGATAATTACCTCGATAAACCCATAATTATCCAAGGAAAAAGTCGATCATGGGCAATCGTTTAGCTCGACTCGTGCGCTCGACCGCTCCAAACAACCCTTAGAAGTTCTAACCAACTTCTACTTACTACTCCAACTAACCATGGAGATTTTCCTAGGGTTTGGTTTGTGGACCGGGAAGTATAATAGTATTTACGGGCTTTTGTATAGGTATAACCTTAGAATACTACAAGGTATATGGCTAAGGTAATTTGAGCATTATAACAATACTTTTGAGAGTATTTCTACCAAGAGGGTATTATATGAAAACAAACTAGGCTAGGGGGTACCCACGGCCACACCACAGGAGGGGTGGCTACCCTCGGCCTACCAGGTGGGAAACTCTCGGCGAGGGCCTACGAAAAGGGAGTGGGAAAGCTCAAGACTTAGGCATTTTGGATGAAGAAGTATTCAACCTTAGAGGGTATTTATAGCACAAGGCCAACCAATGGCCAAGATCTGAAGTGCCTAGCAAGTGTAGGGCCAAGATTCACCCATGTGTCCTTAACCAACTAACACACAAAATATCCTACCAACTCCCTCTTCAATTCGTCCAAGCCGAGTCCTCACGTCGCGATGGGAGGTGCAGTGGCGCCCTCTCGTTGGTCCAACACGTTCGTCTCGGAAAAATCCGCAAAAATTAAAAATGACATAGCGGAAATTCCCTACGAAAAGTGAAAACGTTTAGTCGAAACGACTCTAGCAGGGTGTTATGCACAAATAAAATTCGCCAAGCACTTTAAGGCACAAACTTTTCTACGCACGTCCCGTCGTACATACTGGAAATACTGGGTATAACATTCTCCCCTCTAGAAACATTCGTCCCGAATGTTCCTTCTAAGTCTCAAAACAACGCGCATTGCATAGTCTTCACTACTATACTTACGAGAACAAACTCGCCACGTGGCCACGTAAACAATCACGCAAAATACTTATATCCAAGTCCGAGGAAGCACCTCTAACATCACCACAACCACTCTCTCCGTGGTCTAAAATATACTTCGCCGTACGCCTCTCTACAAAAGAAATGATCACACCTATGCTCGCCATACATGCTCACTTCTCTTTTCGTCGTAGATACCACTTTGTCACTTTGCTCGAGGCATTAACCTTCTCAAGCGACCCAACAAATGGCACCAATTTGTCCTTTGTCGCGAGCCTTGCTCGACGACCCAACAAATGGTACCGTGCTTGCGATCCTCGAGGATGTCGTATACTCGAACTCTTACCACATTTCGATCGCTTGGTTTCCAAAACTCGGGTTACTATCTCTAACGTGGTCATCATTAGCGGGAACACTGCGGATGGATCTCGATACTTTCGAACATAACACGAACATCGGACGCATTGCCTCCTAAGTCGGACGGCAAATGCTAACATATAAACCCGGCCTATCCTTCACATGAACTCAAAAGGGCCCAAGTAACTCGGGCTAAGTCCTCTGTATTCCAAACTCGTCACACCAACGGGGTGGTACGCTGAAGACCGACGTCGGCACGAACTCTAAGCGTCGTCGCGATTATCCGCACAATTCCTGAGCTGCGTAACTTCTTCTAGACAAGCCGCCTTATCCACGATCTGCTGGAACAAGCTGAACCTAATCGAACCTGCCAACATCGAACCAATCGGCCAGGCAATTTACACTTCCGCCCTACAAGGCTTCACAAGGCGATATCCGAACACCGAAATGGTAGCTTAAACACTTCCTCCCGGAGACAACAATCCCACGACTACCTCAAATCCACGTGGCGGCCCGGCGAATGCGATCGAGACTCACTGAGTTCTTAACCCCGCACAGTAAACTTTTAGAGGGCGTAAAATAGCCTACAACGGGCTTCACTCGACATAAGGTGAAGGTAGGCACCGTGCGACGCTTTCAACCCTTCGGATAGCTCAACACACCGAGTAAACGGTCGAACGAAGAACACGATGGGCTGCCCCATCGACCACCACCGGCCGAACGTCCACGAACTCGACTGGTTAGCGAACACGGGCCTAACACCTCGTGACCCTACCAAGGCGGGACCACCACAACCGACCCCACCCAAACTGCTGCGGGTTGACCCGGCGTGGCCTCAACCCGACCCGCAACGCGCATCATACTAGCTCCCAACCGAACAATCTCACTAATCACGTTACGAAAACCTAGCGGTCTTCTTATCTCAACTACCCTCTTTCATTCCACACTACTAGGGACCTGGCCCAACATAACTCACGTGCACTAGGCACTCCGATAAAGTCAAACATAACACTACACCTTTTTCCTCGAGATGGCCTCACCTCTAAGGTCTCTACGTATAAAGCTCTAAGGCTCACACTTTCTCTATCCCCAAAATCTTACTCGGTTAAACAACCATGATTTCAAATCACAACTAACCAATCGCTATCGTAACATGCACCTAAGGTATACTCACCTTATCCCATAAACAAAACTACAGAGGGTTAAAGATATATCTATATCTCTGCTTCCTCCTTAGTCGTTCTAATCAAACCCGCCTGCAGTGGCGATGAGGAGATGACAAACTACCCACCGATCCGAAGGCTAAGCCCTCCTACAAGGACACTCGCCGACACGGACCACGGCGGTCATGGTACAACAAGTACCAACCTAAAGATGACATTCCCGGGATGGCGTGCATCGTGAACAGGAAGCCACGGAGTTCTGACCAACTCCTGCGCACCCCGAACGTCCTGAAATTTGTAGAAGACCACTCTGCACTGGCGGAGGTGCATATCTAACCTGCTGGGGAGGCGACTCGCCTCGAAAGTTACCAAAGGACCTTCTGCTCGCCTCTTCTACGTCGCCCGTTAACGCCGATCTCTACGTCTCGGCTGCTGCGCATAAGCCCGCATACGAGCCATGATCAAGCCTAATCAAGAATTATTCTTGCACAACCTCTTATAGATAGTCCTCAAGACTCGCGGTACATCGGTATACTCTCGTAGCCAAATCTATAGCTAATGTGAGGTTGCCTCTTTGCAATCTATATTCACGTTCGGTCGTGGGCGAAGGTTCAAATATCATGGTCGCGAGGAGCCGCTGCCGTCGTGCTAAACTCTGCCGGGCTAGTGACGCCGCAGAACTCCCCGAATGAAGCACCACCCAAGGTGATAATTGGGCTGTGCCCACGCGTAACCCTCAGACTTACTCGCGGCTCCGCTTTGCGCGCCTCCCGGGCGGGTTGCCTACGCGGAGGCATAACGATAAGGAAAGAATTTACCTTAGAGGGTCCAACTTACAACACGGCTCTAAGGCACGATCTCGGGCGAGAAGAATAGAAACCAATCCTAAATATCCTATAGCCTCACGATTATTGGTGTGGTGCACACACCGATAATCAAGACTCTTGGATACGATGCGTAGACACTTTCCGAGGATAACGGCTTTGATACCACTTTGTCACGACCCAAACAGGGCGTGGTGGTGCCTTACCGGGCACCCTAGTGACACAACATCAGTAATCGTGAACATAAACACATACATGAAACAAGTGAAGTACAAAATGTAATCGAGAAAGCTTGCCTTTGGCATATATAAATAACCACTTTTACAAAAGAACGGTTTGATCCTTTTACAAACCACGCCACAGCGATTACTCTGGACCTAAGAAATGATACGACAACAACGGCGGGCGGGGCCGCCATACCCTGAATGTAAGCACTTACAACAACAGGGACTATACCAAGATAAGCCTCCGAGAAACGGAGCTTCCCAAGTGAATTGTGACCAAGAGCGAGGATCAACGGCGGCGGTGTACCTTTACTGCGGCATGAACGGCCCCGAAGGAGGTCGATCTAACAGTGCAGAGTATGTGGCGAAAATACATATCAGAAATGAAATCATAGCGGTCATATAAAGCGGGAGACATGTATGATAACCAAACTACGATTTACAACCAGCGACATGTCAGTTAGGGACTCACGCCTCAGTCATCACTCAAGTATAAAAATGGGTCTCGTGCCCACGACATCAATCATGCGTGGAATACCTTCCCGCCATGCCCGGCGATCATGATATAAAAACACCAAGGAACACATGAACACCGTGTCCGCTGTGTCATAATAAGCTGTCATGCGGGGTAAGTACGAAGGCATAGCCGACTACTAAAACCCACGGTGCAACAAGGTCATGAATCGTATCATAAGATCTGTCTAGGCCGTCACATGATCAAAGCCGCCACTTGCCCGATGTCGATGTCGCGCGTCTAACCACGGAACTCCGCGACTCGCGTAGGCCAATCTCATCGCCCGCAGGTATTCCCGCGTCGAGGTAGCTACTCCGGCATCGCCCCGACTTCGAGTCCGCGTGGCGCGAGACCGCATGCCCATAAAGGACGACGCTAACACGGAACTCTCGAGCTCGCGATAGGCCCCAGGACCCGCGTGAGGTATTCTCGAATCATGGTCCTGCATCGCTGAGTCTACCCGCGTCGGAGGCGGCTTAACCGGAATCATCTCGAGATGAATGCCACAATACTATCATAACGACCGATAGTTAATAAGCACAATCAAGGAAACCCCTTTACACAAACATCACAAGATACTAACACACGTAGCATCCTAACACGTTTACTTATCAAAGCAACAAGAAAGTATTACAAGGCTATCACAAACCAATACAATCAAGTTGTTCACACAAGGTACTTCCTACTATATGATCAACAAGATCGGGTTTTATCCCCAAAGTACTTCATACATTAACTCTTTAAAAGATACGTTACCTTCATAAAAGTCACCTGATACGTAGTATATGAAAATAGAGTGATTATCTTTTTAAAGAAAATCAATTACTTCTCTTTGTAAAATCAAGTAGCAACATTCTTTCCAATGTTCAAGTTTGCCTAATTTCCAATGTTCAAGTTTCTCATTTTTAGAAAGGTTTAGTAGTTCATAGTCTTATTCATTTAAGAATATAATTCTCCTTTAAACAATCGAGAAACCTAAGCCTTATATGTGAGTAGGATATTCTTGTTTATTACAATCTTATTACAATGACCATGATCTAGGAAATATCATTTTGTCTCATCTTAGCTTACATGCGGATGGAAGTTTCTCTTGGTTTTAATAATACTTAATTATTCAAAACATTTCCTTTTATTAACGCCGCGATGGTTTGTCGATACACATTCGATTTCAAATCAAGAAAACATTCTTAAGCCGTTATACCTAACTTCCCATAAAGCTAGTATAACTCTTAAGTTTTCAAAAACCAAATATTACTTCTTCTTTCAAAATGATTCAAAAATCTTTTGAAATACTTCAAGTTCTTTATTAACACATAACAAGCCGCTTATAGTTCAAATCGATTTACCTTTTAAAGACCAGTATTTTCTTACCAACATAAAGTTATAACCAACTTCCCATAAAGCGTTATAACACTTTATGTTCTAAATCAACCAAATACGTTTAGCACGTATGCGTCTACCGTACTACATAGTTCACATATCATGCTAGAAGAGATAGGAAGAGGTTCACATACCTCGCGGCAGTATCGACTAATAGCAAAACGCTCAAGTACTTCCAACCGTCGGCTACTCTTAAGCCAAGTAGATCGCGCCACACGTAGTACTTGACCTATAAGGCCACAAGGCGCTTATTAGTGTTTAGATCCGCCGTAGAACATTCTACGAAAATTAGAAGACTCTCCCACATCAGCGTAAATCTCCTCTCTATCGGTGGCTACCAAGCCAACCGGGGGTTATACAACTAACCTAACGGTACAATTCTACTCGCGGTACTACTACAAGTCTCTTGTAATACAACCCTATGTAATTACGATTCAAGATTCTTCTTTAAATTAGGGCTTAAGTCGCGAGACATTGCAGTAAGTATTATTCAGCTTTAAGTCAAAAGACATTGCCGATAACTACGTTCGGTTCTATATATAGTATACTTCACTATATATTCTACAATATGTAATTTCCAATTACAATAGAGGACAAGATAATTACCTCGATAAGCCCATAATTATCCAAGTATAAAGTCGATCCGGGCAATCGTTTAGCTCCAACTCCGTGCGCTCAACCCGCTCCAAACAACCCAGAAGTTCTAACCAACTTCTACTTACTACTCCAACTAACCATGGAGATTTTCCTAGGGTTTCGGTTTGTATTGACGGAAGTATAATAGTATTTCTGGGCTTTTGTATAGGTATAACCTTAGAATACTACAAGGTATATGGCTAAGGTAATTTGAGCATTATAACAATACTTTTGAGAGTATTTCTACCAAGAGGGGGGGGGGGTATTATATGAAAACAAACTAGGCTGGGGTATTTACCCACACCACAAAGGAGGGTGGCTACCCTCGGCTACCCCACTGGGAAACTCTCGACGAGGGCTCGCGAAAGGGAGGAAAGCTCTCAAGACTTAGGCATTTTGGATGAAGAAGTATTCAACCTTAGAGGGTATTTATAGCCTGAGCCAAGGCCAACCAATGACCAAGATCTAGCCAAGTGCCTAGCAAGTGTAGGGCAAGATTCACCCACGTGTCGCAACCAACTAACACACAAAATATCCTACCAACTCCTCTTCAATTCGTCCAAGCCGAGTCCTCACGTCATGATGGGAGGGTGCCAAGTGGCGCCTCGTTGGTCCAACACGTTCGTCTCGGAAAAATCCGCAAAATTAAAAATGACATAGCGGAAATTCCCTACGAAAGTCAGAAAACGTTTCGTCGAAAACGACTCTAACCGGGTGTTATGCACAAATAAAATTCGGCCAAGCACTTTAAGGCACAAACTTTTCTACGTACGTCCCCGCGTACATACTCTGGAAATACGGGGTATAACACGACCCGCCGATCCCCGTAATCCTCCTTTGCATAAAATAGCGGTTGTCAACGGCTATTTTACATTTTGGCCGTTGAATGACGACCATTTTGGCCTCCCCTCCCCCCACCCCTACTTTATATTTATTTTTAACCCCTAAGTTATTAGATTTACACGTTAACCCAATTTTTCATCTATAAATACCTCAGTCCTCTTCTTATTATTTTCACAAATCTGTCTACTCTCTAATCTCTCAATCAATTATCAATCAATCTCTCTCCAACATTGTCTACATATTCAATCTATTTATTAATTTGAGAATTGGGAGTGAAGTTGGCAATTAGCTTGAGGATTATCTATCGAGCAAAGTTTCAATTTTCAACCTCTCGATTACACGTCGACTCTACGTCGGCGTTTGGTACATTCGTTCTCATTAAATTATTATTTTGTCTTTATTTCATTTAGCACATTTAATTTCATTATCTTTAACTATTTATTAGCATAATTAAAATGAAAGGACTAAGAGGCATGTTGGGTAAGGGTAAGTCGGGCTTCTAGTAGGGGTGGTAACAAGGGCAAGGGTACTTAACTAGTATTCTGTTCGGTATTCCTAGACAAAATGATTTTATAGATCTGAAATGTTTCTGAAATACCATATGATCTTGACACAAATGATTATCCTCAAATTGAAGAAGATTTTAATTTAGATGACACCACTAGATGATGATACACCTACTAATGAAGATGATACACCCATTCAGTGAAATGCCTCCTATCCTCTACTATGAGACGAGTCAGGCAAAGCGACAATTAAAATCGGTTGTATGGAAATATTTTGTGAGGGCGTAGCTAATCAAGTAGTTGTATGTAAAATTTGTAAAAATGTTTATTCTTTTAAAACTGGACAAGGTCATGGTGGGACGGGGGGTTTAGGAAGACACCTATTGCAAAAACACAAAGCCTTGCATGCCCAATACATGATTGAAAAAAATGGCGAGAAAACGTCCTCTCAATCGGAACAAGGTTCACATACTGTTTTGGAAAAAGTACAGGGTCAAATTAACCCTATGACGGGTGGAGTTGTAGGCCCTAAATACGATAAACATAAAGATAGGGAATCACTAGCAAAATTAGTTGCTGTGGAGGGTTTGCCTTTTTCATTTTCTGAATCTCCTGGTTTTATTCATTATATTAGAGATATGTATAATCCTGCTTATAAAGGTTTTCCTAGATCAACTGTTAAAAGAGATGTATTTAAATTTGCACATGAATATCATGATATTTACGTTATGCATTATATCATTTAAATTGCAAAGTCGCTTAACCGATATAGGTCGTAGTACTAACGACCATGATTATTTAACGGTTTTGTCATTGGATAGATTATAAATGGTCTATGCAACGTATTTTAGCATATAGATATATAGATAGTAGGCACATGGTGAGTTTATTTGAGAAAATATTTATTGATCTGCGATTATTACGGAATAGCGATAAAGTTATGAGTATTACATTAGATAATGCATCTTCTAACAATTACGCTATTAGTATTTTAAGAGATGTTTTAACTCAGTCTTTTCCAAAACATTTTCATATCAAATGCGTGCCATATTTATAACTTAGTTGTAAAGGATGGTCTTTCACTTTTTCAAGATATTCTTGAAAAATACAATTTGCTATACATTTTATTTTTAAAAATAATAGAATTCAACAGAGAAAAGAATATAAAAATTTGCCACGATTGTGGACTATCTTCTGAAAAATTCAGAAGAAGTACCAACTACGTGGAATTCTTTATATGACCAACTAGTTGTTGCTTATGACTATAGAAAACCTATTACTTTATTTTTTAACGCCCATAATCAAAATCCAAATGATATGATTGTGGATAATGATTGGGACAAAATTAGAGAACTTATTGTATTTTTAGAAAATTTTCAACGAGCAACAAAAGAATTTTCTACTTTATATTATCCTACTATTTCAACTATGTTGTTTTATATAGCTATAATATTTTTACTTCTTAAAGAATATATGGAAAAACCTGCTTATACTGCAGCTATTAAAAAAATGTTTATGAAATTAATGAAATATTTTATTCCTATTCCCCCTATTTATATTATTGGTGCTGTATTAAACCTGACTATTAAAGTAGAGGGTTGTAAAAGTCTTATTGAAAATATTTATAACTGTATGGACGTTCTACTACCTCCAACTCCCAAAAATTTAAATGTTGAGCCACCTATTGAACTAACGCTAGAAGAAGTGTTGAATAGCGTAGAAGATGAATGCAAAAAAGTATATCGGCATTACCAGCAAGAAAGTGCTAGTAACCGACTTTTTGTACCATCTTCTTCTTTCAACACTGACCTAAAAAAAGGCATCTTTGTTTACGGGGCTAGTAGTATTAGTTATTGAAAGCCTCGAGAAATAGAATGTGCGGTGGTACGGTGCTAACCAAATTAGCGAGTTCGATGTTTTTGTTTTGCAGGGTAATTTACCTTACCAAGCAGTTATCAATGAAGAAGGAAAAGAAGACTTGCTGAAATATTGGATGCAGAATGAGAAGACATTTCCGACACTTTCAATGATGGCCCGAGATATTTTGAACATTCAAGCGTCATCAATCGCTTCTGACAGCGCTTTTTCTGCAGGCAGATTTCAAATAGGAGAGCACAGACACTCATTAGTCGGAGACAGCTTGGAGATGGCGGTACTATTCAGAGATTGGATACGAGCGGAGCGAAGGAGGTGCGGTCAACCAGAGATTAACGAAGAAGAAGACGACAACTACAACGACATTTTATCTGAAGGCATGAGTAGCGACGTGGAACAATTTGACCAAGATATACCAATTCCAACCGAAGAACCACAAGAAATTATAAAGAAACTAGAAAAAATATTTTCAAATTGGTAATTTATTTCATTGCAATTTTTTAATTTTTCTATGTCTTTTGCAATTTTTTTCAACAACAAGATTACAATGTTGTAATTTTGAATCTTGTATATTTCAATGAAATAATTAATAATATAAGAGGCACAAAACAAATTTGGGATGTTTTTACACTCTCCTTGTATTTGTTAATTATTTAGTTTATTCTTTATTCTGTTATAGTTTTTACTTTATACTTTTTAAATATATTATATATATGAGTATATTACTATAATTATAATACTACATGTCTATAATTTTATAGTATATGTATATGACTATATGACAAGTATATGTTAATGTTACTTTGTTAGTAATTTAGTATTTTTAATTTAGTGAAAAAATTAAAAAAAAAAATCAAAACCCGCTGCAATCGTCCGTCACGACCGTCAGGCCCCGACTTCTACCCAACGGGACCGGGACCGGGATGGGACACGTTATGGTCCCGCCCGACCGACCCGCCAGCCCGCTTCGACCCGCCCCCTTTCTCCGCCCCGACCCCGCTTAACCCGACCCCGGTGGGCCCGGCCCGACCCACTGACCAGTCCTAAATCAGACTCGGTGAAGACCCAAGTTTACACCAATGCACACATTAGACATGAAACGACATTCAGTAAAAGGATTACGTTTAATTTAACCTCAGTTTAAGAAGGATTTGGGATCTCCCTGGTAATGTTCGACAAATGTTATCAGTTTGAGGAAGCTGAGCTTATTCCAAAGAAAAATAATAGTAACAACTTGTATTTTGTAGGTATATAAGAAATATGTTCTTTTAGTTAAGAATAATAGATAGAAGACTCGAAAAAACTTGGTAAAAAGTGAGGCTCAGATACGCTATAACATCGTATGTAATCACACTTCGTGAAGACCCAAGTTTCCGTCAGTGCACACATTAGATGAAACAACATTCAGTAAAAGGATTGCAATTAATTTAACCTCAGATTAAGAAGGATTTGAGAGTCCAACTCTCTGAAGTTCTCACTGATATAGTTCGACAAATGTTATCAGTCTGAGGAAGCTAAGATATTATAGAGAAAAAAGATAATATTGTCTTATATTTGTATCTATTTATATATTATATTGATATATATATATATATATATATATATATATATATATATATATATATATAACAAACCAACACCTACCAACATACTAAACAATTCCGGAAGAAAGGTGCGTATTGACCACAACTGTCGAGTCAAACCACCAACTGCGGGGGATCATCAAATCGCCAATCTGTATCTGCGGGCATGAAATGCAGTACCCCATCAATGGACGTCAGTACGAAATAATGTATTGAATATGTAAGGCAGGTAAATATAAGTGAAGATAATAACAGGATCAAATCGGAGTAACGAAACAACCTGAACCACAGAGGCCACGGTGGGCATTTGCAATGTATGGCAAAACTAAAAACCATATATATATATATATAGCCACACTTTGGGGTAATGTCAATATCATATTATACACAACCCTAATATGGGACTCGATATTATTGTACCTAGCTGCAGTGGTGTGCACATATAAACGCCGTACTCAGCCAACTTTAACGCGGCTCAGTGTCATATAATAGGTACATATATGTATATATGAAACATGAATGACCTTATAAACCCAATAAGAACAGGACGGAGTAGAACAAGGTCATTAACCCTCCGTCAATCGTTATGAAACTCATTTACAACCAATGTTATAATTTATCATGAACTCAAGGTCAATAATATGACAACAACTCTGAAGAGATATAAGACACAATCCCGACAGATAAACCAACCAACAGATTTCAATAGAATACAGGGAACCCTTTTGATGAGTACAATTGAGAGATCATAAGTGTTACACCCCGTAAGTACAGGACGCATTTTAAGAACGTACGTAAGAATCCCAAATGTTAAGATTTGAGACTAGTAAAAATTTATCGGAATTATGAAATTGTCGGAAAATGTAATATTGTGACGAATGAGAGGGCGACACGTGTCACCCCCCCTTAAGTGGTCTTGGACGAAAATACCATGGGTAAAAGGGTCATTTGACCATTATTAAGATGACCAAGTCTTGCAAGTAGTAGAACTTGATATATTTGACTTAGTCAATGGGGCCACTTGACTTGATATTTAAAAGAATTTCATCCAAGCCACACATTTGTGCACATCTTGACCCTCCATGTTACTATATAGTAGTACTAGTAGCAAGACAACTTCTACACTTTGCCAAATTTTCAAGAAAATTTGAAGAACTCTCCTTGAAGCTCTCGGGTTCATGAACAAGAAAAGAGAAAAAAATTTGTTTGTTGTCCAATAAGCTCCACACTTTAAACCAAGGTTCATGAGGGTATTGTAAGGGTATCTCAATAGAAAGATCCCGGAAAAAGATTGTTTTCGTATTAGTCGCAAGGTGAAAACCTAGTTGCTTTCCTAGGTTTTGATTGGAAGATTAAAGGAAAGTTGTTTGTGATATTCTAAGGGTCTCAAGTGGCGGATTGAAGTGTCAAGAAGAGGCTCTAAGTTGCTAGGGAGCGACTTCGGATTTGAAGTTGGACTAAGGCTCGTTGAGGTAACAATCTTGTTCTCTTAAAGTGTTACAAGATTATATATTATTGTTAGCCTTACATTTTTACTAGCATGAAGTATATGTGTTGAAGATTGATAAGTGATATGGATTGTTGTAGCCTAAATCCGAAATGACATATAAGCCATTTGAAGTTGGATTACAATTTGGTCGTTAATTAGAATCGTCGCATGTTACTGACTTGAAGATTATAGTAGTTATAATAGATTGCGACTTGATATCATGTTATACTAACAACTTGGATTGAAAAGGAATTGGATAAGAATTTGTGTTGTTTTACCTCAAAGTTGCCGAATTGGCCTTGTAGTTTGTACTAGTTTGATATTAATTGTGGGGCGGAATTTTACACGTCTAGTAGGCGTGTAATCCCCTATTGTTAACTACATTGTTGAACCTTAAATGTGGCGTGTTTGGTTATTGAATTCGGGCCTTGAAAAAGGTGGTAAAGTATGTAGAAACAAAGGAAGTGCTGTCCGATTTTCCGTAGAATTTAGTGACTTTGCACTTATAATATTCTACGTTTGAAGTAAGAAGTTAATAGACGTATTATGGTCATTATAGGTTGACATACTACGTGCGGGATATTGTACTTAGCAAGTGGATTGACCCGAAGAGGTATGTGGAACTTTCCTATCCCTTGAGCATGAATAGTTGTACTTATATAGTACGGTAGACGTACAAGACTTTGATATCCTTTACTTGTTTTAAGCATGGCCAAGTTGGGTGAGTTAGGGGACTAACTCACTATCTTTAAAAGTATTAAAGATGTCTTAAGTTTTCAAAGTTAAGGGACTTGAAGTGTTTTAAGTATATGATACTTGTTTCGTTTTAAAAGTATAAGTCCCTTGGATATATGAAAATGTAATTGACTAATGTATAAAATAATATAACGACTTTATGGGAAGTTGGTTATATTAGCTTTGTGGAAAGTTAAAAAGAGATATTTATTCTAAGTAAAATAAGTAAGGATAAATGACTTGAACTAATGAAATGCAAATTGATTTTAAGGCATCAATTGCCTAAGGTTTTAAAAGAAAAGAAGTCACTTGATTTAGAAACATATAAATGTATATTCTAAAAGGTATTTGTGACTTGTCTTGAAAAATAGATATGACTTGATACTATGGTTATTAGTATCTTGGGAATTTTATATGAAAAGAGTCATTTTAAAATAATAGAAGTACAGAGTACTTTGGGTTAATTCCCGGATTTTTAAAATGACATGTTAGTGCCTTAAGTAAACTAAAATGAGAGGGTATATAAATAATGTTAATAAGAAGTTAGGGGATTTCTTAACTTGCTTATGTTAGGATAAGCCGGTAGCGCTTATGTTATGTATGATAGCCGGTTGTGCTAGTTTAAGATATTCTTACGGGGTAAAGCCCCGGTGTCACACCCCGAATTCGGGCCCGTGACTGGTGCCTTACCCCGGGCACCCTAGTGATACATATATCAGAGAAAATCAGCGGAACATAACACATGAGTCATGAAACAAGAGATATAATAATAAACAGGCCAACCAAAACGGTTGCCTTCAGTATATACATAAAACCTGAACAGTTTAATCCTTTTACAACCCTGCCCACAACAGTTCTACAGACCTCTAAGATTTACAACACTATGACGGGACAGGGCCCCGCCATACCCCTGAATGTTCAAGAACCTACAACTCAGGGAACACATACCAAAAGATAAGCCTCCGGAGAAACGGAGCTTCCCAATACGCTGAACTGTGATCCTATGAGCGAGGATCCACGACCGATGTACCTCTACCTGCGGCATGAACGCAGCCCCCCGAAGGAGGTCAGTACAACAGGTACCAAGTATGTGAAACTGTAAAATACTGTAAATGAAATCATACTAGTCTATATAAAGCAGGAGACATGTATGATAACCAAACTACAGTTCACAACATAAAAGCAGTCATGTCCAGTCAGGGACTCACGTCCTCAAGTCATCACTCAAATATAACTATGGGTCTCACGCCCACAACATCAATCATGTTCGCATCGGCGCGCATGCCCGGAATTACGCGCCGGTGTAGACATGTCCATGATGCAACAATAATACCAATGCCCACGGCCACGCGTGCCGGAATTCTACCTCGGTGTGAACGCGTCCATGTGACATCAACAATATATCTTTGGGTGATCAACCTGCCGCGTACACATGCCCCGAATTCTACCTCGGTGTAGACATGTCTATGTAACATCGACAACAAGACGAGAATTAAAATGGAAACATACGTGGAATTCTCGTCATCGCCAAAGACGTCCAAGTAAGTTCTCAACAAGTCAACCGGCCCTCTATCGAGAGACGCGGTAACACAGAAATACAACACTTGTACAACAAAGGCTATCATCACAAGCATATGCAAGTTTCACACAACTCAAAGTACTTTCACATAAGTCACACCACGTAGTATAAAAATCGTGACTATCTTTTTAAGTAAACAAGACACTTCCCTTTTGTAAAATCAAGTAACAACATTATTTTCCAAACGCTCAAGTTTGCCTAATTTCAAATGCTTAAGTCACTTATTTTAGAAAGGTTTCATAACTCATAGTCTTAATCTCTTTTAAAACAATTGAGTAACATATGTCATATATGTGAGTAGTTTATTCTTGTTTATAACGATCTTATTACAGCAGCCATGATCTAGAAAATGTAATATCATTTTGTCTCATCTTAGCTTCTATGCAGATGGAGGTTTCTACTGGTTTTAATACAACACATCATTATTCAATACATTTTCCTTTATTAACGCTGCAGTGGTGCGTCGATACGTTCGATTCCCAAATCGGTAAAACATTATCCCTTTAAAACCAAGTACTCATTACTCACGAATGAGGTTTCACACAACATCCACATTAAAACAAATAAGTTAAGTCTCTTATCTTATCAGATCAAGTCTTTTAACTTCTAACATCAGTAAACCATTTTCTTACCTACATAAAGTTATAACCAACTTCCCATAAAGCCGTTATAACACTTTATGTTTAAACAAACAAATACACTTAGTACAAGACGTCCACCGTCTTACATAGTTACACACATATCATGCTAGAAAGATAGGAAGAGGTTCACATACCTCGCATGAGTATCGACAATAAGCAAAGCGCTCGCGATCAGTAACGGCTAGCCGTTTCCACTCTTCAAGTAGAATACGCTACTCGCAGATCTTCCACCTATAAGGCCACGCGTCTATTAACTTCTAACCGCGCGGTTCCATATTCTCTGAAAAATCAGCGGATCTCCCCGCAACAGCGTAAATCTCTCTCTATCGAGGTGGCTACCAAGCCAACCGGGGTTTACACGTCTAACCTGACGTGTACAATTCTACTCAATACTACACAAGTCATCGCAATACGATCCTATGTAAATACAGTTCGATTCTCTTCTTTAAATTGGGCTTAAGTCAAAAGACATTGCCGCACAAATAATGTTCGATTCTATATATAGTATACCTCAACTATATATTCCTACTACATGTAATCTCCAATTACAATAAGGGGACAAGAATATTTACCTCGACAAGCCCAAAATTATCCAAGTTATAATGTCGATCCCGAGCAAGGTTTAGCTCCTACTCGTGCGCTCCAATCCGCTCCAAACAACCCTAGAAGTTCTAACCAACTTACTCAAAATACTTCAACCAACTATGAAGATTTCCTTAGGGTTTCGGTTTGAGACTAAAAGGACAAAAGGTAGTATTTCTGGCTCTACGTATAGAGGTAACTTTTGGAATACAACAAGGTAAAGGCTAAGGTATTTTGGGCATTATAACAATACTCGGAGTATTTCTACCAAGAGGGGGGGTGTATTATACGAAACAACTAGGCTAGGGGGGGGTAACCCACGGCTAGCACCACAAGGAGAGGGGGAGGCTCTACCACAAGGCCACTCGAGGGGAGGGGAAGGCTTGGGACGAGAACACACACGAGGAGGAGAGGGACTCAAGACTTGGAAGATTTTTGGATGAAGAAGTCTTCAAGCTTAGGGGGTATTTATAGGAAAACCAAAGGCCAACCAATGGCGAGATCAAGCCATGTGCAAGGCAAGTGTAAGGCCAAGATCAAGCCAAGTGCACCCTAACCCCTACTCAGGAAAACAAGCCACAAAACATTGCACAAAACATTGCACAAAACAATGCCACAACAAGGCACCAATCGGCGAGCCAAACCGCCCTAAGGCGTCGGCGAGGTGACAAGTGTCACCTCTTTGTCACACCAAAATCGGGCGTGGTCGTGCCTTACCACAGGCACCCTAGTGATACATACATCGAGAAAATCAGCGGAACATAAAACATGAGTCATTTAACAAGAGATATAATAAATAAGCAGGCCAACCAAAGCGGTTGCCTTCAAGATATACATAAAACACGAACAGTTTAATCCTTTTACAACCACGCCACAACAGTACTCTGCACTCTAAGATATACTGACTATGACGGATGGGGCCCGCCATACCACGAATGTACAAGAACCTACAACTCAGTGGAACACCCACCAAAGATAAGCCTCCGAGAAAGCGGAGCTTCAAATGCTGTTGAATCAGAACATGGCGAGGATCCACGGCCGATGTACCTCTACTGCGGCGTGAACGCAGCCCGAAGGAGTCGATAACAGTACCAAGTATGTGAAACTGCAATCAGTAAATGAAATCATACTAGTCTATATAAAGCGGGAGACATGTATGATAACCAAACTACGATTCACAACATAAAGCGATCATCACTCCAATATAACTATGGGTCTCACGCCCACAACATCAATCGAGTTCGCATTATGGCGCATGCCGGAATCTGCGTCGGTGTAGACATGTCCATGATGCAACAATAATACCAATGTCCACGCCACATGCCCGGAATTCTGCATCGGTGTAGACATGTCCATGTGACCTCAACAACAAGACAAAGAATCGGATGGAAGCATACATGCGCTACGCATCGTGTCAGTATGTCCAAAGGGACACAATAAGACAACTATACAAATGTAAGAATACCCGTGCGCTACCCATCGTGTCAGTATGTCCAAAAGGAAATCAAGGCGATAATCAAAATGGAAACATACCCGTGCGCTACGCGTGTCGAGATATCCAAAGCGATTAACCACAAGACCTTAACCAAAATGGAAGCATACCCGCGCTACGCGTCGTGTCGGTATGTCCAAAGCGATTAACAACAATAATACTATCAGCGAGAACGTGCGGTGGAATTTCTCCGCCATCACGCAGACGCCCAAGTAAGTTCTCAACGATCAACCGACCTCTATCGAGACGCGGTAACACGCGAAAACACAACGCTTGTACAATAAAGGCTATCATCACAACATAGGCAAGTTTCTGACAACAAGCATAGGCACGTTTCACAACAACAAGCATAGGCAAGTTTCACACAACTCAAAGTACTTTCATTTTATGCCAAAGTCCGGTTTTTAACCCCAAAGTACTACATCGTTAAGTTCTTTTAAAAGAGATCCATTACTTTTATAAAAGTCACCCGATACGTAGTATTAGAATGACCAACCCACCTTCCTTTTCAAAATCAAGTAACAACATTTTTCCTAAGTTCCGGTTGCCTAGTTTCAATTACTCAAGCTTCTCATTTTCAAATGGTTTCATAGTTCCCAAACTTAATCACTTGATTCCTTTTTAGAACAATTGAGTAACATATGTCATATACGTGAGTAGTTTATTCTTGTTTATAACGATCTTATTACAATGACCATGATCTAGAAATGTAATATCATTTTGTCTCATCTTAGCTTACATGCGGATGGAGGTTTCTCTGGTTTTAATACAACATCATTATTCAATACATTTTCCTTTGTTAACTGCGGTGGTGCGTCGATACACATTACGATTCGAAATCAATAAAACATTATCCCTTTAAAAACCAAGTACTCATTACTCACGAATGAGGTTTCACACAAACATCCACATTAAAACAAATAAGTTAAGTCTCTTATCTTATAAGATCAAGTCTCTTAACTTCTAACATCGATAAACCATTTTCACTACATAAGGTCGTTATAACTAACTTCCCATAAAGCTATTATAACACCCTATGTTTTAAACCAACCAAATCACTTAGCACATGCGTCTACGTACTACATAATTCACATATCATGCTAGAAAAGATAGGAAGAGGTTCACATACCTCGCGACGATTTATCGACAATAAGCAAAATGCTCCAAGTACTACACCGCACTAGCCCTTTCCACTCGGTAGAATACGCTACTCTTAGTACTTTCACCTATAAAGGTCACAAACGTCTATTAACCCCAAAACACAAGTTTCTATCTTTCTAGAAAATTCGAAAGACCTCACACACAGCGTAAATCTCCTCTCTATCGAGGCGGCTACCAAGCCAACCTGGGGGTTTACACGTCTAACCGGGCGTGTACAATTCTCTGTGATGTCTGACACAAGTCTCTTTGTCTGATCTATGTAAATCTGATTCGATTCTTCCTTATTCTTCAGCTTAAGTCAAAAGACATTGCGAATACTAAGTATAGTTCTATATATAGTATACTTCAACTATATATTCTAACAAACATGTAATTTCCAATTACAATAGAGGGACAAGATAATTACCTCGATAAGCCCAAAATTATCCGAGATAAAAGTCGATCCTGAGCAAGGTTTAGCTCTACTCAGTGCGCTCAATCCGCTCCAAACAAACCTTAGAAGTTCTAACCAACTTCTACTCAAATACTTCAACCAACTATGAAGATTTCCTTAGGGTTTCGGTTTGAGACTAAAAGGACAAAAGGTAGTATTTTCGGACTCTACGTATAGAGGTATCTTTGGAAAACTACAAGGTACAAGGCTAAGGTATTTTGGGCATTATAACAATACTAGGGGAGTATTTCTATACCACAACAAGGGTATTATACGAAAACAACTAGGCAGGGGTACCCACTGCTAGCACCACAAAGTGAGGGGAACCCTCCGGCCAAAGGCCACGAAAAGGGGAGGAGGCTCTCGGCTAAGAGCTCACAAAGGGGAGGAGAGGGTTTCAAGACTTGGAAGTTTTGGAATGGATGAAGTCTTCACACTTAGGGGGTATTTATAGCAAAACCAAAGGCGACCAAGGGCAAGATCCTTCCAAGTGTATAGCAAGTGTAAGGGCAAGATTAAGCCAAGTGCACCCTAACCCCTACTCCACAAAACATGCCACAAAACAATGCACCAAACAAGGCCAAAACAAGGCACAAAACAAGGAGCGATTGGCCAAGCGTGAACCAATCGTCGAGGTTGCGCCGCGCTTCCGATGTGAGGGTGACACGTATGCCTCCCGTTGGTCCAAAATGTTTCGTCTCTCGGAAAAATCCGCAAAAATACAAAGCGACATAGCGGAATTTTCCTTCGCAGTTACGTAAACGTTTAGTCGAAAACGACTCTAGCAAGGTGTTGTGCACAAAGGTAACCGGCTAGCCACTGGCGGGGTGACACGTGTCACCCTCCTATTGGCCCTCAAAAACGTCTTAGAAAAATATCCACAATGGCCAAAATCTCGAAAACAAAGTGGGCCCAAAATCAGTAAATTTCTCCGTGGGCCCACGTGACCATTCGAAAATAAAATGTCAAAATTCTAATATAATCTATGAAGTCCAAATACCAAACTGGGAATCCAATTCCCATTAACGAACCTTTTTCTTCACAAATAACCGGAAACTTTTCATGAAAACTCACATCTTTCTTTCTTTTCAAAATTTCTGCGTACTCTCGTGCGTCGTCCTCACATACATACCGCAACTACGGGGTATAACATTCTCCTCCTTAGAAACATTCGTCCGAATGTTCCTTCTCAAGTCGGATAACGATGAAGTTCCTCTAACAAGTTGTCAACGCCACGGCAGCGCGAAATAACACACGTTATCTTCCTTCCTTACTCGTTGTACCCTTCTCGAACACTCGAACTCCCGGTCGTACCATACTTGGTCATTACTTAGTTCGAAAATCTCCGAGTCACTACCTCCAAACTTGGTCATCTTACTAACCTCAAACTTCCAAGGCCATTCCGGCCTTTACGAACCGCTTACGGTCGAACGCGTCCCACGAACTCATACGATGATCATACAAACTTGGGCCTAGCATCCTCGTGACCCTACCACTGGCGGGACCACCCGAGCCGACCCACCCCAAACCGGGTTCTGGGTTGACGCAAATGGTCCTCAACCCGACCCCAACGCGCCAAACTCTTGTTCCCGATTGAACAATCTTACTAATTCACATCACGAAAGCTACCACTTCCATCTCACACTACCCACGGACTTATCACACAAATAAATCCCACGTATACTACTCACCCTTATAAAGGTCAAACATAAAACGAATCTTATACTCAAGGCGACCTTACCTCTGGGTCTCGGTCGTGAAATAGTCTAAGGTTCACACTTACCATGCCCCATCGTAACCTTCCAACTAACCATGTATTCTAACTCACATATCACAATGCTATCCGTACATAGCACACAATAATGAGATCATCATAACAAGCATACCAAAACTCTAGAGGTTAAGGATATACGAAGCTACCGCTCACTCTAATCATAGGCACCTGCGCAGGCATGTATGAAGGTGATGAACCAGCCACGAGATCTGAAGGTGAGTCGTAACATCCGCGCTTCCCTTGGTGAGACGGTTCCGCAAAATGGCCTGCGCCGCATGCAAAACAAACTCCCAATCTAGCGACACTCTCCAAAATGGAGTCTACCACAATGGTCACAACGAGGTAGGGGTGGCTTGGTGGTTAACACCCGCGCTCTGCCGAAAATCTGAACCTGGAGCCACGACTGCTCACGAAGGCGGTGGAGGACCACTCTGCACGGTGGGGGTATATAACTAACTTCTGCCGAGGCGGTCCGCCTCGAAAGCCACCAAAGGACCTCGCCGTCCCGGCCTCTTCTGGCGATCCAGTCATTCCGTCGACCCTCCGTGCCTCACATCCTAGTGCATGAGCTTGCATGCGGGCAATGTCCGTGCGGTGAAGAGCTACTCCGAACATGCCTCGACATGTAATCATCGAGCCACGTAACATATCGGTGCACTCGATCCTCCATACTAGCTACCAATTTGGGGCGTCTGGGCGATGAGTCGAACTCACATTGTACTCCCGAACCGTCGCGCTCGTCTAAGCATCAAAAATTGCCGGCGTGCCTCCTCATCTGCGGAGGCAAGAAGTGCGTGAGAAAGCCCGAAAACTCATCCCATCTGCTGGAGGTGCATGCTCTCCCGGAAAGCTCCCATGAATCAAACCAATCATTGCGGTATCACGTAGCCGTCACGAACCAAAGGTCACAGACTCGGTCTCTGAAGCCTTGATCACCCGCATGATCCGCTGTAACTGCCGAATGAACTCCTGCGGATCATCCTCAGGCCTTGACCCATAAAACTCGGGCGGGCTACAACTCAGAAAGTCCCGTAGCCTCAAACTATCGGCTCTCGGGTGCACCACGGTGCCTTTGGAACTGAGGCTTCTGCATCCGGCCTATCCTCATATCGGCCACGACCACGGCGGCCAAGAATCGCCATCTCCTTGTAACCCATTTCCTCTGCCCCGGTGTGGGGAGGCTCAGTGCTGCGGTCTCGGCCGGCTCGCTGCGCTTTAAACTCTTTGAAATGGCGGCGTCACAAAACCCGCCGTCAAGCCTGACCTCGGTCTTTGTCGGACTGCGCCCTCGTACTCCTCGTATCTCACTAGCGGCACCTCGCTTTGCCTTGCCTCGGGCTCACGGTTGCACTTGCGCGGAGGCATAACTGGTAAAAACGAGATACGTCAGAGGGGTCCAACTTACAACACAGCTCTAAGGCACGATCTCAGAATGAGAAGAATGGAAACCAATCCTAAATGTCCTATAGCCTCCTGATTATAGATGTGGTGCACAACACATCGATAATCAAGACTCTACTAGACACGGTCTGTAGACACTTTCCGAGGATTAACTGCTCTGATACCACTTTGTCACACCCCGAAAATCGGGCCCGTGACTGGTGCCTTACCCTGGGCACCCTAGTGATACATACATCAGAGAAAATCAGCGGAACATAAAACATGAGTCATTTAACAAGAGATATAATAAATAAACAGGCCAACCAAAACGGTTGCCTTCAGTATATACATAAAACCTGAACAGTTTAATCCTTTTACAACCACGCCCAAGATTTCATGGACCTCTAAGATTTACAACACTATGACGGACAGGGCCGCCATACCCCGAATGTTCAAGAACCTACAACTCGGGGAACACATACAAAAGATAAGCCTCCTGAGAAACGGAGCTTCCCAATCTGTTGGCGTGATCCTATGGCGAGGATCCACGACTGATGTACCTCTACTGCGGCGTGACGCAGCCCCGGAAGAGGTCGATAACAACGGTACCAAGTATGTGGCGTGCAATCAGTAAATGAAATCATACTAGTCTATATAAAGCAGGAGACATGTATGATAACCAAACTACAGTTCACAACATAAAACAGTCATCACTCCAATATAACTATGGGTCTCACGCCCACAACATCAATCAGGTTCGCATTATGGCGCGTGCCCCGGAATCGCATCGGTGTAGACATGTCCATGATGCAACAATAATACCAATGTCCCACGGCCACATGCCCGGAATTGCGCCGGTGTAGACATGTCCATGTGACCTCAACAACAAGACAAAGAATCCAGATGGAAGCATACCCGTGCGCTACGATCGTGTCGGTATGTCCAAGGAAACAATAAGACAACTTTCCAAATGGACGATACCCGTGCGCTACGCATCGTGTCGATATGTCCAAAAGGAAATCACAAGGCGATAATCAAATGGAAACATACCCGCGCTACGCGATCGTGTCGATATATCCAAAGCGATTAACCACAAGACCTTAACCAAAATGGAAGCATACGTGCGCTACGCATCGTGGTCGGTATGTCCAAAGCGATTAACAACAATAATACTATCAGCGAGAACGTGCGTGGAATTTCTCCGTCACTGTGACGCGTCCAAGTAAGTTCTCAACTCAACCGACCTCTATCGAGAGACGCGGTAACACAGAAACACAACGCTTGTACAATAAAGGCTATCATCACAAGCATAGGCAAGTTTCACAACAACAAGCATAGGCAAGTTTCACAACAACAAGCATAGGCAAGTTTCACACAACTCAAAGTACTTTCATTTTATGCCAAAGTCGGGTTTTAACCCCAAAGTACTACATCGTTAAGTTCTTTTAAAGAGATCCATTACTTTTATAAAAGTCACCCGATACGTAGTATTAGAATGACCAACCCACCTTCCTTTTCAAAATCAAGTAACAACATTTTTCCTAAGTTCCAGTTTGCCTAGTTTCAATTACTCAAGCTTCTCATTTTCAAATGGTTTCATAGTTCCCAAACTTAATCACTTGATTCCTTTTTAGAACAATTGAGTAACATATGTCATATACGTGAGTAGTTTATTCTTGTTTATAACGATCTTATTACAAAGACCATGATCTAGAAATGTAATATCATTTTGTCTCATCTTAGCTTCATGCGGATGGAGGTTTCTCTGGTTTTAATACAACACATCATTATTCAATACATTTTCCTTTGTTAACGCTGCGTGGTGCTGTCGATACACATTCGATTCCTAAATCAGTAAAACATTATCCCTTTAAAAACCAAGTACTCATTACTCACGAATGAGGTTTCACACAAACATCCACATTAAAACAAATAAGTTAAGTCTCTTATCTTATAAGATCAAGTCTCTTAACTTCTAACATCAAGAAACCATTTTCACTACATAAGGTCGTTATAACTAACTTCCCATAAAGCTATTATAACACCCATGTTTTAAACCAACCAAATCACTTAGCACATGTACGTCTACCGTACTACATAGTTCACACATATCATGCTAGAAAAGATAGGAAGAGGTTCACATACCTCGCGACGATTTATCGACAATAAGCAAAATGCTCCAAGTACTACACCCTTGCTAGCCCTTTCCACTCCTCGAGTAGAATACGCTACTCTTAGTACTTTCACCTATAAAGGTCACAAACGTCTATTAACCCCAAAACACAAGTTTCTATCTTTCTACGAGAAAATTCGGCGACACCTCCCGCCACAGCGTAAATCTCCTCTCTATCGAGGCGGCTACCAAGCCAACGAGTGGGTTTTACACGTCTAACCTGACGTGTACAATTCTCTGTGATGTCTGACACAAGTCTACGCAATACTGATCTATGTAAATACTGATTCGATTACATTCCTTATTCTTGCTTAAGTCAAAAGACATTGCCGAATACTAAGTATAGTTCTATATATAGTATACTTCAACTATATATTCTAACAAACATGTAATTTCCAATTACAATAGAGGACAAGATAATTACCTCGATAAGCCCAAAATTATCCGAGATAAAAGTCGATCTGAGCAAGGTTTAGCTCCTACTCGTGCGCTCCAATCCGCTCCAAACAACCCTTAGAAGTTCTAACCAACTTCTACTCAAATACTTGACCAACTATGAAGATTTCCTTAGGGTTTGGTTTGAGACTAAAAGGACAAAGGTAGTATTTTAGGACTCTACGATAGAGATATCTTTGGAAAACTACAAGGTACAAGGCTAAGGTATTTTGGGCATTATAACAATACTAGGAGTATTTCTATACCACAACAAGGGTATTATACGAAACAACTAGGCTAGGGGTACCCACATTAGCACCACAGTGGGGAGGGAACCCCGCCAAAGGCCACACGAAGTGAGGGGAGGCTCTCGCCAAGAGCTCAAAGGGGAGAGAGGGTTTCAAGACTTGGAAGTTTTTGGAATGGATGAAGTCTTCACACTTAGGGGGGGTATTTATAGCAAAACCAAAGGCCAACCAAGGGCCAAGATCCTTCCAAGTGTATAGCAAGTGTAAGGGCAAGATTAAGCCAAGTGCACCTAACCCTACTCCACAAAACATGCCACAAAACAATGCACCAAACAAGGCCAAAACAAGGCACAAAACAAGGAGCCAATTGGCGGCGTGAACCAATCGTCGAGGTTGCGCCCGCGCTTCAATGTGAGGGTGACACATGTCACCCTCCCGTTGTTCCAAATTGTTTCGTCTCTCGGAAAAATCCGAAAAAATCCAAACCGACCTAGCCGGAATTTTCCCTTCGCAAGTTACGCAAAACGTTTCGTCGAAAAACGACTCTAACCGGGTGTTGTGCACAAAGGTAACTTCGGCCAAGCCACCTAGGCGGGGGTGACACGTGTCACCCTCCTATTGGCCCTCAAAAAACGTCTTCCGAAAAATATCCACAATGGCCAAAATCTCGAAAACAAAGTGGGCCCCACAAAACCGTAAATTTCTCCCGTGGGCCCCACGTGACCATTTCCGAAAATAAAATCTCAAAATTCTAATATAATCTATGAAGTCCAAATACCAAATCTGGGAATCCAATTCCCATTAACGAACCTTTTTCTTCACAAATAACGAAACTTTTCCTGAAAACTCACATCTTTCTTTCTTTTCAAAATTTCGCCGACTGCGACGTGCGCCCTCACATACATACCCCGCAACTACGGGTATAACATTCTCCTCTCCTTAGAAACATTCGTCCGAATGTTCCTTCTCAAGTCGGATAACGATGAAGTTCCTCTAACAGTTGTCAACGCCACGGCAGCGCGAAATAACACACGTTATCTTCCTTCCTTACTCGTTGTACCGCTTCTCGAACACTCGAACTCCCCGGTCACGTACCATACTTCATTACTTCCGTTCGAAAATCTGGAGTCACTACCTCCAAACTTGGTCATCTTACTAACCTCAAACTTCCTTAAGGCCATTCCCGGCCTTTACGAACCGCTCGTCGAACGCGTCCACGAACTCATACGATGATCATACAAACTTGGGCCTAGCATCCTCGTGACCCTACCACCTGGCGGGACCACCCAGAACTGACCCCACCCCAAACCGGGTTACGGGTTGACCCGCAAATGGTCCTCAACCCGACCCCCAACCGCGCCAAACTCTTGTTCCCCGATTCGGAACAATCTTACTAATTCACATCACGAAAGCTACCACTTCCATCTCACACTACCCACGGACTTATCACACAAATAAATCCCACGTATACTACTCACCCTTATAAAGGTCAAACATAAAACGAATCTTATACTCAAGACGACCTTACCTCTAAGGTCTCAGTCGTGAAATAGTCTAAGGTTCACACTTACCATGCCCCCATACGTAACCTTCCAACTAACCATGTATTCTAACTCACACATATCACAATGCTATCCGTACATAGCACACAATAATGAGATCATCATAACAAGCATACCAAAACTCTAGAGGGTTAAGGATATACCTGAAGCTACCGCTCCACTCTAATCATAGGCCTGCCCTGCAGGGCGCATAGCTGTAGAAGGTGATGAACCAGCCACAGATCCTGAAGGCTGAGTCGTAACATCCGCGCTTCCCTTGGTCGGACAGTTCCTCGCAAAATGGCCCTGCTGGCCGCATGTAAAACAAACTCCCAATCTAGCACGACACTCTCCAAAATGGAGTCTACCACAATGGTCACAACGAGGTAGGGGTGGCTTCAGCTGGTTAACACCCCTGCTCTGCCGAAAATCTGAACCCTTGGAGCCCTGACCTGCTCCTGAAGACGGTGGAGGACCACTCTGTACCGGTGGGGGTATATAACTAGCCTGCTGCTGAGGCGGTCCGCCTCGAAAGCCACCAAAGGACCCTGCCGTCCTGGCCCTCTTCTGCTGATCCAGGTCATTCCGTCGACCCCTCCGTGCCTCACATCCTAGTGCATGAGCCTGCATGCGGGCAATGTCCATGCCCGGCTGAAGAGCTACTCCTGAACATGCCTCTGACATGTAATCATCGAGCCCTGTAACATATCGGTGCACTCGATCCTCCATACTAGCTACCAACGCTGGGACGCATCGGCGATGAGTCGAACTCACATTGTACTCCCGAACCGCACGCCCGCTCGTCTAAGCATCAAAAATCGTCGGCCCGTGCCTCCTCATCTGCGGAGGCAAGAAGTGCGTGAGAAAGCCCCAAAACTCATCCCATACCGCTGGAGGTGCATGCTCTCCCGGAAAGCTCCATGAATCAAACCAATCATTGCGGTATCACGTAGCCGATGCGAACCAAAGGTCACGGACTCGGTCTCTGAAGCCTTGATCACCGCGTGATCCGTCAGAATCGCCGAATGAACTCCTGCGGATCATCCTCGTGCCTTGACCCATAAAACTCGGCGGGCTACAACTCGTAAAGTCCCGTAGCCTCAAACTATTCGCTTCCGGGTGCACCAGGTCTTTGGAAGCTGAACTGCCAGATCCAACTATCCTCATATCGGCCACGACCACCGGCCAAAGAATCGCCATCTCCTTGTAACCCATTTCCTCTGCCCCGGTGTGGGATGGAGGCTCAGTCTGCGGTCTCGGCAGCCGCTGCGCGACTTTAAACTCTGGCTTTGGCGGCGTCACAAAACCCGCCGTCAAGCACAACCTCGTCTGTCGGACTGCGCCTCGTACTCCTCTCGTATCTCACTAGCAGCACCCTCGCTGCCTTGCCCTCTGGGCTCTGGTTGCCTTGCGGAGGCATAATCGGTAAAAGCGAGATACGTCGGAGGGTCCAACTTACAACACGCTCTAAGGCACGATCTCGGAATGAGAAGAATGAAACCAATCCTAAATGTCCTATAGCCTCACGATTATAGATGTGGTGCACAACACATCGATAATCAAGACTCTACTAGACACGATGCGTAGACACTTTCAGGATTAATCGCTCACGATACCACTTTGTCACACCCGAAAATCGGGCGTGATGGTGCCTTACTGGGCACCCTAGTGATACATACATCGAGAAAATCACGGAACATAAAACATGAGTCATTTAACAAGAGATATAATAAATAAACAGGCCAACCAAAAGCGGTTGCCTTGGTATATACATAAAACACGAGCAGTTTAATCCTTTTACAACCCGCCCACAACTTGCGGTACTACGGACCTCTAAGATTTACAACACTATGACGGGACGGGGCCCGCCATACCGAATGTTCAGAACCTACAACTCGGGAACACATACAAAAGATAAGCCTCGAGAAAGCGGAGCTTCCTAATCTGTTGGTGATCACATGGCGAGGATCCACGGCCGATGTACCTCTACTGCGGCATGAACGCGGCCCGAGGAGGTCGACAACAGTACCAAGTATGTGAAAGCATGCAATCGTAAATGAAATCATACTAGTCTATATAAAGCGGAGACATGTATGATAACCAAACTACTGATTCACAACATAAAACGATCATCACTCCAATATAACTATGGGTCTCACGCCCACAACATCAATCGAGTTCGCATTATGGCGCATGCCCGAATCTTGCGACGGTGTAGACATGTCCATGATGCAACAATAATACCAATGTCCCATGGCCACATGCCCGGAATTCGTGATCGGTGTAGACATGTCCATGTGACCTCAACAACAAGACAATCCAGATGGAAGCATACCCGCAGCGCTACGATCGTGTCAGTATGTCCAAAGGGAAACAATAAGACAACTTTCCAAATGGACGCATACCCGTGCGCTACGCATCATGTCAGTATGTCCAAAAGGAAATCACAAGGCGATAATCAAAATGGAAACATACCCGTGCGCTACGCATCGTGTCAGTATATCCAAAGCGATTAACCACAAGACCTTAACCAAAATGGAAGCATGCCCGTGCGCTACGCATCGTGTCAGTATGTCCAAAGCGATTAACAACAATAATACTATCAGCGAGGCGTGCGCGTGGAATTTCTCCGTCGGCTGCACGCGTCAAGTAAGTTCTCAACCGATCAACCGACCCTCATCGAGAGCAGCGGTAACACGAAACACAACGCTTGTACAATAAAGGCTATCATCACAAGCATAGCAAGTTTCACAACAACAAGCATAGGCAAGTTTCACAACAACAAGCATAGGCAAGTTTCACACAACTCAAAGTACTTTCATTTTATGCCAAAGTCGGGTTTTAACCCCAAAGTACTACATACGTTAAGTTCTTTTAAAAGAGATCCATTACTTTTATAAAAGTCACCCGATACCGTAGTATTAGAATGACCAACCCACCTTCCTTTTCAAAATCAAGTAACAACATTTTTCCTAAGTTCGGTTGCCTAGTTTGATTACTCAAGCTTCTCATTTTCAAATGGTTTCATAGTTCCCAAACTTAATCACTGATTCCTTTTTAGAACAATTGAGTAACATATGTCATATACGTGAGTAGTTTATTCTTGTTTATAACGATCTTATTACGACCATGATCTAGAAATGTAATATCATTTTGTCTCATCTTAGCTTCATGCAGATGGAGGTTTCTCTGGTTTTAATACAACACATCATTATTCAATACATTTTCCTTTGTTAACGCTGCGGTGGTGCTGTCGATACATTACGATTCGAAATCAAGAAAACATTATCCCTTTTAAAAAACCAAGTACTCATTACTCACGAATGAGGTTTCACACAAACATCCACATTAAAACAAATAAGTTAAGTCTCTTATCTTATAAGATCAAGTCTCTTAACTTCTAACATCAGTAAACCATTTTCACCTACATAAGGTCGTTATAACTAACTTCCCATAAAGCTATTATAACACCTATGTTTTAAACCAACCAAATCACTTAGCACGTATGCGTCTACCGTACTACATAATTCACACATATCATGCTAGAAAAGATAGGAAGAGGTTCACATACCTCGCGACGATTTATCGACAATAAGCAAAATGCTCCAAGTACTACACCCTTGCTAGCCCTTTCCACTCCTCGAGTAGAATACGCTACTCTTAGTACTTTCACCTATAAAGGTCACAAACGTCTATTAACCCCAAAACACAAGTTTCTATCTTTCTACGTAAAATTCGCAAAGACTCCCCTCACAACAGGTAAATCTCCTCCTCTATCGAGGCCGGCTACCAAGCCAACCAGGGGGGGGGGTTTTACACGTCTAACCGGACGTGTACAATTCTGTGATGTCAACACAAGTCTCTGCAATACACCCTATGTAAATACAGTTCAGTTCTGTTCCTTATTCTTCAGGCTTAAGTCAAAAGACATTGCCGAATACTAAGTATAGTTCTATATATAGTATACTTCAACTATATATTCTAACAAACATGTAATTTCCAATTACAATAGAGGGACAAGATAATTACCTCGATAAGCCCAAAATTATCCGAGATAAAAGTCGATCCTGAGCAAGGTTTAGCTCCTACTCCGTGCGCTCCAATCCGCTCCAAACAACCCTTAGAAGTTCTAACCAACTTCTACTCAAATACTTCAACCAACTATGAAGATTTCCTTAGGGTTTCGGTTTGAGACTAAAAGGACAAAAGGTAGTATTTTCCGGACTCTACGTATAGAGATATCTTTGGAAAACTACAAGGTACAAGGCTAAGGTATTTTGGGCATTATAACAATACTAGGGGAGTATTTCTATACCACAACAAGGGTATTATACGAAAACAACTAGGCTAGGGGGGGGGGTACCCCACGGCTAGCACCACAAAGGGGGGGAGGGGAACCCCTCGGCCAAAGGCCACACGAAAAGGGAGTGGGAGGCTGGCTAAGAGCTCACAAAGGGGGAGGAGAGGGTTTCAAGACTTGGAAGTTTTTGGAATGGATGAAGTCTTCACACTTAGGGGGGGTATTTATAGCAAAACCAAAGGCCAACGAGGGCAAGATCCTTCCAAGTGTATAGCAAGTGTAAGGCAAGATTAAGCCAAGTGCACCCTAACCCCTACTCCACAAAACATGCCACAAAACAAAGCACCAAACAAGCCAAAAAAAAGGCACAAAACAAGGAGCCGATTGGCGAAGCGTGAACCATCGTCGAGGTTGCCGCGCTTCAATGTGAGGGTGACACATGTCACCCTCCCGTTGGTCCAAAATGCTTCGTCTCTCGGAACAATGCGGAATAATACGAAATGACATAGCCGGAATTTTCCTTCGCAGTTACGCAAAACGCTTCTGAAAACGTTTAGTCAAACTCTAGGGTGTTGTGCACAAAGGTAACTTCGGCCAAGCCACCTAGGCGGGGGTGACACGTGTCACCCTCCTATTGGCCCTCAAAAAACGTCTTCCGAAAAATATCCACAATGGCCAAAATCTCGAAAACAAAGTGGGCCCCACAAAACCGTAAATTTCTCCCGTGGGCCCCACGTGACCATTTCCGAAAATAAAATCTCAAAATTCTAATATAATCTATGAAGTCCAAATACCAAATCTGGGAATCCAATTCCCATTAACGAACCTTTTTCTTCACAAATAACCGGAAACTTTTCCGCCGAAAACTCACATCTTTCTTTCTTTTCAAAATTTCTGCCGTACTCTCGTACGTACGTCCTCACATACATACCCTGCAACTACGGGGTATAACACTCTTGTTGGCCCAAAATGTTCCGCCGCTCAGAAAAATCCGCAAAAATACAAAACGACATAGCCGGAATTTTCCCTTCGCAAGTTACGCAAAACGTTTCGTCGAAAAACGACTCTAACCGGGTGTTGTGCACAAAGGTAACTTCAGCCAAGCCACCTAAGGGGGGGGGGGGGTGACACGTGTCGCCCTCCTACTGGTCCAAAATAATCCATCTTCCGAAAATATCCAAAATGGCCAAAATCTCAAAATCAAAGCGGGCCCCACAAAACCGTAAATTTCTCCCGTGGGCCCCACGTGACCATTTCCGAAAATAAAATCTCAAAATTCTAATATAATCTAAGAAGCCCAAATTCCAAATCTGGGAACCCAATTCCCTTCAACGAACATTTTTCCTTACAAAAACCGGAAACTTTTTCCGTGGAAGAATCACCTCTTTCTTCCTTTCCAATTTTTCTGTCGTGCTCTCGTACGTACGTCCTCGCATACATACCCTGAGAATACGGGGTATAACATTCTCCCCTCCTTAGAAACATTCGTCCCGAATGTTCCTTCTCAAGACGGATATCGATGAAGTTCCTCTAACAAGTTGTCAACGCCACAGCTTGGCCACGAAATAACACACGTTCTCTTCCTTCCTTACTCGTCGTGCCCTTCTCGAACACTTGAACTCTCCCAGTACGTACCATACTTCAGTCATTACTTCCGTTCCCACAAATCTTTGGAGTCACTACCTCCAAACTTGGTCATCTTACTAACCTCAAACTTCCTTAAGGCCATTCCCGGCCTTTACGAACCGCTTCTGGTCGAACGCGTCCACGAACTCATACGATGGTCATACAAACTTGGGCCTAGCATCCTCGTGACCCTACCACCTGGCGGGACCACCCAGAACTGACCCCACCTTAATCCGGGCTACGGGTTGACCCGTATCACGTCCTCAACCCGACCCACAATCGCGTCAAGCCCTTGTTCCCCGACACGGAACAATCCTGCTAAATCACATCATGAAAGCTACCACTTCCATCTCACACTACCCATGGACTTATCACACAAATAAAACCCACGTATACTACGCACTCTGATAAAGGTCAAACATAAAATAAATCTCTTACACAAGACGACCTTACCTCTAAGGTCTCAATCGTGAAATATTCTAAGGTTCACACTTACCATGCCTCCATACTTATCCTTCCAACTAACCATGTTCCTAAATCACATTTTAGCACAAAGCTATCCGAACATAACACTAAACACATTAACATAACAAGCATACAAAACTCTAGAGGGTTAAGGATATACCTGTCTCTACCGCTTTTCTAATCACAGTCCTGCCCTGCAGGGCGCATAGCTAGTGAAGGTGATGAACCTGCCACTGATCCTGAAGGCTGAGTCGTAACATCCGTGCTACCCTTGGTCGGACAGTTCCTCGCAAAATGGCCCCGCTGGCCGCAAAAATAGCAAGCTCCCTTGGCACCACGACACTCCCCGAAATGCGGTCTACCACATCGACCACACCGAGGTAGGGGTGACCGCATCTGGCCAACACCCTTACTTCCCTGGAAACCTGAACCCTTGGAGCCCTGACCTGCTCCCGAATACTCTGGATGCTCTGAAGGTTGTGGAGGACCACTCTGCACTGGCGGAGGTACAAAACTAGTATGCTGCTGAGGCGGTCCGCCTCGAAAGTCACCAAAGGACCCTGTTGTTCTGGCCCTCTTCTGCTGATCTTGGTCATTCCGTCGACCTCTCCGTGCCTCACATCCCAGTGCATGAGCCTGCATGCGGGCAATGTCCATGCCCGGCTGAAGAGCTACACTCGAACAAGCCTCTGTCAAGCAATCATCTAATCCGGTGACGTAGCGGTGCACTCTATCCTCCATGGTTGCCACTAAAGCGGGGACATACCGAGCCAACGAGTCAAACTCCACGTTGTACTCCCGAATCGCCGCTCGCCTCAACATCAAAAATCTGCCGGCCCGAGCCCTCTCATTCGTGGAGGCAAGAAATGTGCGAGAAGGCCCCAAAACTCGTCCCAACGGTGGAAGTGCATTCTCTCCCGGGCGGCTCCACGAATCAAACGATCATTGCGGTATCACGCGGCCGATGCGAACCTAAGACCACCGACTCGGTCTTGAAGCCTTGATCACTCTCATGACCCGTATCGCCGGATGAACTCTGCGGATCATCCTCGTGCCTCGACCCATAAAACTCGCGGCTACAACTCGAAAGTCCCGTAGCCTCAAACTATCTCGCCGGGCGAACCGCGGTGCTATTGGGCTGAACCGCTGCATCCGGCCTATCTCCATATCTGGCGGGACTCGCCAAAGAATCGCCATCTCCTTGTAACCCATCTCCTCTTCCCGCATCGGTGTGGGTGGAGGCTCAGTGCTCGCGGTCTCGGCAGCCATTCTTTGCGCTCTAACCTCTGCTGGGGCTGGCGGCGTCACAAAACCCGCCGTCTGAAGCACAACCTCGTGCTGCGGGCTGCGCCTCGTACTCCTCAGTATCTCACTAGCGGCACCCTCGGCCGCCTTGCCCGCTCGGGCTCAGGTTGCCTTGCGAGGCATAAGCGGTAAAACGAGATACGTCGGAGGGTCCAACTTACAACACAAATTCTAAGGCACGATCTCGGAATGAGAAGAATGGAAACCAATCCTAAATGTCCTATAGCCTCCTGATTATAGATGTGGTGCACAACACACCGATAATCAAGACTCTACTAGACACGGTCTGTAGACACTTTCCGAGGACTAACTGCTCTGATACCACTTTGTCACACCCCGAATTCGGGCCCGTGACTGGTGCCTTACCCCGGGCACCCTAGTGATACATATATCAGAGAAAATCAGCGGAACATAACACATGAGTCATGAAACAAGAGATATAATAATAAACAGGCCAACCAAAAGCGGTTGCCTTGATATACATAAAACACGAGCAGTTTAATCCTTTTACAACCACGCCCACAGGCTTCTACTGACCTCTAAGATTTACAACACTATGACGGGACGGGCCCGCCATACCACGAATGTTCAAGAACCTACAACTCAGTGAACACATACCAAAAGATAAGCCTCGAGAAACGGAGCTTCCCAATCTGTTGAGCGTGATCCTATGGCGAGGATCCACGGCCGATGTACCTCTACTGCGGCATGAACGCGGCCCCGAAGGAGGTCGATAACAGTACCAAGTATGTGAAATCAGAAAATCGTAAATGAAATCATAATAGTCTATATAAAGCAGGAGACATGTATGATAACCAAACTACAGTTCACAACATAAAGCAGTCATGTCCAGTCAGGGACTCACGTCCTCAAGTCATCACTCAAATATAACTATGGGTCTCACGCCCACAACATCAATCATGTTCGCATCACGGCGCATGCCCGGAATCGCCCGGTGTAGACATGTCCATGATGCAACAATAATACCAATGCCCATGGCCACATGCCCCGGAATTCTACCTCGGTGTGAACGCGTCCACGTGACATCAACAACAATATCTTTGGGTGATCAACCTGCGCGTGGCCACATGCCCCCGGAATTCTACCTCGGTGTAGACATGTCTATGTAACATCGACAACAAGACAGTAATTAAAATGGAAACATACCCGTGGAATTCTCCGTCACTGCCAGCACGTCCAAGTAAGTTCTCAACAAGTCAACCGGCCCTCTATCGAGAGACGCGGTAACACAGAAATACAACACTTGTACAACAAAGGCTATCATCACAAGCATATGCAAGTTTCACACAACTCTAAGTACTTTCACATAAGTCACACCACCCGTAGTATAAAAATCGTGACTATCTTTTTAAGTAAACAAGACACTTCCCCTTTTGTAAAATCAAGTAACAACATTATTTTCCAAACGTTCAAGTTTGCCTAATTTCAAATGCTCAAGTCACTTATTTTAGAAAGGTTTCATAACTCATAGTCTTAATCTCTTTTAAAACAATTGAGTAACATATGTCATATATGTGAGTAGTTTATTCTTGTTTATAACGATCTTATTACTGACCATGATCTAGAAAATGTAATATCATTTTGTCTCATCTTAGCTTACATGCGGATGGAGGTTTCTACTGGTTTTAATACAACACATCATTATTCAATACATTTTCCTTTATTAACGCCAGTGGTGCTGTCGATACATTCGATTCCCAAATCAAGAAAACATTATCCCTTTAAAAACCAAGTACTCATTACTCACGAATGAGGTTTCACACAACATCCACATTAAAACAAATAAGTTAAGTCTCTTATCTTATCAGATCAAGTCTTTTAACTTCTAACATCAGTAAACCATTTTCTTACCTACATAAAGCTGTTATAACCAACTTCCCATAAAGCCGTTATAACACTTTATGTTTAAACAAACAAATACACTTAGTACTGTGACGTCCACGTCTTACATAGTTACACACATATCATGCTAGAAAGATAGGAAGAGGTTCACATACCTCGCGGCGAGTATCGACAATAAGCAAAACGCTCCACAGTACTGTAACCTGGCTAGCCGTTTCCACTCTTCAAGTAGAATACGCTACTCGCAGTACTTCCACCTATAAGGCCACAAACGTCTATTAACTTCTAACCGCGCGGTTCCATATTCTCTGAGAAAAATCGCAAGATCTCCCCGCGTAAATCTCCTCTTCTATCGAGGCCGGCCACCAAGCCAACCAGGGGGGGGGGTTTACACGTCTAACCGGACGTGTACAATTCTACTCAGCAATACTACACAAGTCTACTGCAATACAGTCCTATGTAAATACAGTGCAGTTCTCTTCTTTAAATTCAGGCTTAAGTCAAAAGACATTGCCGCACAAATAATGTTCAGTTCTATATATAGTATACCTCAACTATATATTCCTACTACATGTAATCTCCAATTACAATAAGGGGACAAGAATATTTACCTCGACAAGCCCAAAATTATCCAAGTTATAATGTCGATCCTGAGCAAGGTTTAGCTCCTACTCCGTGCGCTCCAATCCGCTCCAAACAACCCTTAGAAGTTCTAACCAACTTCTACTCAAAATACTTCAACCAACTATGAAGATTTCCTTAGGGTTTCGGTTTGAGACTAACAGGACAAAAGGTAGTATTTCGGGCGCTACGTATAGAGGTAACTTTTGGAATACAACAAGGTAAAGGCTAAGGTATTTTGGGCATTATAACAATACACGGAGAGTTTTTCTACCACGAGGGGGGGTGTATTTATATGAAACAACTAGGCTAGGGGGTACCCACGGCTAGCACCACAAAGGGGAGGAGGCTCTCGGCCACAAGGCCACTCGAGGGGAGGAAGGCTTGGGGCGAGAACACACACAAAGGGAGGAGAGGGACTCAAGAGGCGTGGAAGATTTTTGGATGAAGAAGTCTTCAAGCTTAGAGGGGTATTTATAGGAAAACCAAAGGCCAACCAATGGCCAAGATCAAGCCATGTGCAAGGCAAGTGTAAGGCCAAGATCAAGCCAAGTGCACCCTAACCCTACTCCACAAAACAAGCCACAAAACATTGCACAAAACATTGCACAAAACAATGCCACAACAAGACACCAATCGGCCAAGTGCCAAACCGCCCCTGCGTCCACGAGGTGACAAGTGTCACCTCTTGTTGGCCCAAAATGTTCCGCCGCCAGAAAAATCCATAAAAATACAAAGCGACATAGCCGAATTTTCCGCCCGCAAGTTACGCAAAGCGTTTAGTCGAAAACGACTCTAGCAAGGGTGTTGTGCACAAAGGTAACTTCGGCCAAGCCACCTAGGGGGGGGTGACACGTGTCGCCCTCCTACTGGTCCAAAATAATCCATCTTCCGAAAATATCCAAAATGGCCAAAATCTCAAAATCAAAGCGGGCCCCACAAAACCGTAAATTTCTCCCGTGGCCCCACGTGACCATTTCTGAAAATAAAATCTCAAAATTCTAATATAATATAAGAAGGCCAAATTCCAAATCTGGGAACCCAATTCCCTTTAACGAACATTTTTCCTTACAAAAACCGGAAACTTTTTCCGTGGAAGAATCACCTCTTTCTTCCTTTCCAATTTTTCTGTCGTGCTCTCGTACGTACGTCCTCGCATACATACCCTGAGAATACGGGGTATAACACCCGGGTTACTACTTATTCCATGGATTTTCTACCCATGATGCGAGTGCGGCGTTTGTACTCATTGCGGGCCCACCGGGCCCAAGCGGGTGAAATAGTCCTGTGCGGGTGAAATAGTCCCATGCGGAGCGCATCGCTCCATTGCGGGTCTGTAGGACCTATGCGGGTGAAATAGTCCCAGGAGTAGGATTACTTAATGATACTACGGGCGGGTGACCCTACTGTCACGACCCGACCCCGGGCCGCGACTGGTGCCCTACCTGGGCACCCTTCAAATCATACAACATAATAAACTGCGGAAGATAAATAACACTTTTTTTAAACCAAGGCCAAGTCGATAAAGTCGCCATAACATAAAAATTACCGAAAGGGTCTACCTTTGTTAACAATGTAAAAACAACTCAGTGATCCGGCACGGATGAATACAGACCTCTAAGATTTGAACAAATACTATGACGGGACAAGGCCCCGCCGTACCCCTGAATATACCTAGCCATGACAACTCCGGAACATTGGAGCCATCTCAAAATGCTGAACCAGGATCCTAAGCTCGCGGATCCACAATGGCGTACATAAACTGCGGACATTTAACGCGGCCGAAGAAGTCGATAACAACAGTACCGAATATGGAACAGAAATAAAGTAAAGTAAACAGATCATAATCGTACAAAAGAATGGCGAGGCAAGTATAAAAGTACATACGGATCCTGCCGTGTCATTACCACTTATGAACTTAATTGCACATCATTATCTTTTCCATTCCATTAAGAGTTATAGCCATATCTTACGTACATACTTAGGAGAAGTCATTAAGTTAATTACCATCTAACTTACTTATCTTTCATAACATAATCCGACCCTTTATGGAGGGCGATATACTACCGCCCAAATGCGGGGCGATCAAGTCACACAAATATCAAAGCGTGCCCGTGGAATCCCCCATCACTGCCGACAACTATAAGTGTAAAATATAACCATGTGACGCGCCCGTGGCATCCCACCTCACTGTCGGCGTACACATACACAACACACACACATATATATATATATATATATATATATATATATATATATATATATATATAACGCGCCGTATGCCGGAATCCTCATCGTATAAGCGTGGCCATAACGTGCCCTCGGCATCCTCATCGTGAGTGCAGTCTCGATGGGAGCTAGCCCGTGGAGTAATAGTCGTACATAGCATGGTCGCATGCCCCGGAATCCCTCATCGTATAAGCATGGCCATGGGTAATAAAACAAATCCGGGAATCTAACCCGCATCCTGGTCACATGCCCCGGAATCCCACATCGTATAAGCATGTCCAAGGATCAATCATAATGGAAGCATACCCGTGGAATCCCACATCACTGTCGGTACGTCCAAGTAAACTTACAACAAGACAGCCGGCCCTCCAACTGAGAGTCACGACAACGTAAACATATAATACTTGCACTCAAAGCTATCACAAGCAAACATAGGAAAGTTCATCAAACCTTTAGACTTCCATTTTTATAAACTCATGGCACTTTCGTTTCACACATAAAAATCCAGGAATTTAACCCAAAGTACTACGTGCTTACATACTTTTCAAAAGACTCCTTTTCATATAAAACCCCAAGATACTAACAACCGTAGTATCAAGGCTTGTTTACACCTTACCTAAGTCACTACAGTTTTAGAAATACATTTTTCGGCTTCTAAATCAAGTGACTTCTTTCCTTAAAACTTAAGCAATTGATGCTTTTAAAATCCATTTGCCTTTCTTTATTTCAAAACATTTATCATTACTTAGAGTAAACCACTCTTTTAACTTTCCATAAAGCTATTATAACCCACTTCCCATAAAGTCGTTATACTAACTTTATACCTTAGGCAAATACATTCTTTTTCTAACCAAGAGACTTATACTTTCGAAAACCAAGTATCGTATACTTTCAACATACTTCAAGTCTCTTATCTTTTAGAATCAAGTTTCGTAGTTCATAGTCTTAACACTTCATTACGTAAACTCTTTAAATTAAGCAACATATGCCTTATATGTGTGAATAGGTTATACTTGTTTATACTGATCTCATTAATGAAGCCATGATCTAGAAAATGTAATATAATTTTGTCTTATCTTAGCTTACATGCGGATGGAGAATTCTACTTGTTTTAATATAATTTATCGTCATTACATTTTCCTTTATTAACGCTGCAATGGCTTGTTCGATACTTATTCTCATTCGTGCCGTAAATTAGCCAAGTCAACTTGGCTCCAAACACCTCCTAACGACTCTTACCGACATCCCCCATAAGACTTGGTAAGAACTTAGGATAACTCAGACATAACATTTACATAGAGTAAATCAACATACATACTTCTTAACTTCTAAGAGTAGAAGGAAACATGAAATAATACAACATGTATATTCCATACATAGAATCATGTCAAAAGAAGGAAGAGGTTCACATACCTCGCGACGATTATCGACAAGTAGCAAAATGCTCCAAAGTACTTCAACCTTGATAGCTATTCCATCCTTCAAGTGGAATACGCTATACTTAGTACTTCAACCTATAATGACCATAATACGTCCATTAAACCTCTAGCTTTAAACGTAGAATATTCTAAGTGCAAAGTCACTAAATTCTACGGAAAATCGGGCAGCACTTCCTTTGTTTCTACATACTTTGCCACCTTTTTCAAGGCCGAATTCAATAACCAAACACGCCACATTTAAGGCTCAACATACCAACCAATCAAAGGGGATTACACGCCTTACAATACGTGTAAAATTCCGCCCCACAATTCATACCAAGTAGTTTAATACTCAAAGCCATTCTGGGCTAACAATATAACAACACAAGTCCTTTCCAATTCTTTTTTCAATCTAACTTCTTAGGTCTAACATGTTATATAGTCATAAACAACTTAACAATTATAATTTCCTTCTTTATATAACATATGACAACTTAACTAGTAACCAACTTGCATTAAAATCTTAAGGGCTAACATACTAGTTTTCGGATTAGGGTTCCAACAATCAATACACTTATCAAACTTCATACTAAATACCTCATGCTTGCTAATATCCATAGCTACAACAATAAGTAATCTTAATTACTAAAACGACAAGAATTATACCTTTACAAGCCCTTAATCTTTCCAAGATTCAAAGTCGCTCCTTAGTAATTCTTAGCTCCTTTCCTTATGTTCCAATCCGCTCCAAGCACTCCTTAGAAGCCTATGAAGAACTCATCTTCAAGTTCCAACTTCAAAGTTGAAGAACTCCTTAAGTTTCCGCCTTGCGATTAATACGAAAACGCCACTTTTCCGAAATCTTTCTATTGAGATAACCTTACAATACTCTTAGGAACCTTGGGTTTAAGTCTTGTGAATAATGGATCAAAACTACAAAATTTTTGTGTGGGAAAATCACTAAAGCCGAGAGCTTCTAAGCTAGCACAAGCTTTCTCTAAATTTTTCTAAGTGTGGAAGACATTGTCTTGCTACAAGTGTGGTATATAAAACACAATGGAGGGCTTAGATTGCAACACTTGAGTGGCTAGGATGAAGAACACTTGGATAATGGCCAAGTGGACAAGTTGACAAGTCAACAATCTCAAGCTTGAAGACTTATCATCCACAATGGTCAAATGACCATTCTAACCTTGCTAAATTTCGTCCAAGGGCATGTGGGGGAAGTGCCACATGTCGCCCTCTCATTCGTCCATAAAATTCCGTAACCCTCGTGGGCCCCACAAAAATGTAAAATTCCTCGGGTGGGCCCCACATGACCAAATCCGTAAAAAATAAAATTCCATAATGTTAACAAGTTACATACTCTTCAAATAATGCATTTTGAGAATCTAATTCTCCTCAACGAACATTTTTCCTTTCCGACGTTCGGAAGATTTTCCGTCGGAAAAACAATTCTTCCTTTCGTACCCTTTTCAAGTCTTGAGTTCCTTACGTACATTCTCTTAAACATGTCCTGGAGTTACGGGGTGTAACATTCTTCCCCCCTTAGAAACATTCGTCCCCGAATGTTCTTTCGGAGTCCAATCTAATTAGATAGCGACATAGTCTCCTTTTACAACAACCTTCATACAACATATGCCACCCATGGCCACACAACAATACTTATACTAAAATGTCTACCTTGGCACTCACGAAGCCAACTAGCCCATACTTATAATGACCTCTAAGTCCGTCATAATCATCTCTACTAGGTCTACTTGGGTCTGACGACTGTATCATCACCGGGAAAACCTCATATTCCCGCTCAGCTACCACCCCAAACACTTTTTTAAACAACATAAGGCCATTTCTGGCTCTCACAACCTGGTTCGGTGGGCGTGTCCACGAACCCGTAAAACAATTAACGGACTTGGGTCTTGCACCCTCGTGACCTGTCACGTGTGAACTACTACCAACTGATCCCACTCTATTTGGGCTATGGGCGACCCGTAACAGTCCTCACCCCGACCCGTCGCACTTAACTCTTATCCTTGGTGCGACTTAGAATCTTATGGCCCGAAGAGCCTTATATCTAAGGTCTTGGCGATTATCAATATTCTTAGGCTCGCAATTTCCATGCTCCAAGCCTACCTTACCAGTCCCCCAGTAAACGGGTACACAAACTTCTCATAATACCATAATCATGTCGTCTTGATCACAACAACCATTACTTACTCTATACGGATTCCATCCGTACAATCCTCTTACGCATACCACGTAGCTTAATCTATTAACACGACATTCCATTAAGTTTCTTAACATGGCTTCTTAAGGGTTCACTACCCTATCAGACGACTCATCCTTTCCCATTATCTCAAAATAAAACATAAGACCTTGGAGAGAATTCATTAACTGTCTGCACCCTGTATCTAGTTAGTCTTTACCAACTCCTAGTAATCTAAAATCATTCTAGGCAACACGCGTCTGACCCTCATACATAACTCCGTATAGATGTATGTCACAATACCAACTATACTATAATCATTACCAACCTGGATACGCAATCCACATAGTCCTTCGGGTCATCTTTGCATTTCTCGTAGCTGCGATCAACATAACTCGTTAGGGAGACGACTTAACGACACGGCTCTATCGCACGATCTCGAGTGAGAAGAATGGAAACCAATCCTAAATGTCCTGCAGCCTCCTGATTATCGATGTGGTGCACAACACACCGATAATCAAGACTCTACTAGACACGGTCTGTAGACACTTTCCGAGGACTAACTGCTCTGATACCACTTTTGTCACGACCCGACCCCGGGCCGCGACTGGTGCCCTACCTGGGCACCCTTCTATTCATACAACATAATAAACTGCGGAAGATAAATAACACATTTTTATTTTAAACCAAGGCTGCCGATAAAGGCTGCCATAACATAAAAATTACCCGAAAGAGTCTACACTGTTTAACAATGTAAAAACAACTCTAGCCAGTCCAGCCCACAGATGAATACAGACCTCTAAGATTTGAACAAATACTATGACGGGACAAGGCCCCGCCGTACCCCTGAATATACATAGCCATGACAACTCCGGAACATTGGAGCCATCTCAAAATGCTGAACCAGGATCCTAAGCTCGCGGATCCACAACTGTGTACCTAAACATGCGGACATGAACGCAGCCCCCCGAAGTCGATAACAACAACCCGAATATGGAACAGAAATAAAGTACGATGCAGATCATAAGCGTACAAAAGAATGACAGGGCAAGTATAAAAGTACATACGGATCCTGCCGTGTCATTACCACTTATGAACTTAATTGCACATCATTATCTTTTCCATTCCATTAAGAGTTATAGCCATATCTTACGTACATACTTAGGAGAAGTCATTAAGTTCATTACCATCTAACTTACTTATCTTTCATAACATAATCCGGCCCTTTATGGAGGGACGCATATACTACCCGACCCAAATCTGGGACGCGATCAAGTCACACAAATATCAAAGCGTGCCCGTGGAATCCCCCATCACTGCCGATAGCTATAAGTGTAAAATATAACCATGTGACGCGCCCGTGACATCCCACCTCACTGTCGGCGTACACACACACAACACATTTATATATATATATATATATAACGCGACCGCATGCCCTGGAATCCCTCATCGTATAAGCATGGCCATAACGTTCCCTCGGCATCCCTCATCGTAGGTGCAGGTCCTCATGGGGAGCTAGCCCATGGAGTAATAGTCGTACATAGCATAGTCGCATGCCCCGGAATCCCTCATCGTATAAGCATGACCATGGGTAATAAAACAACCGAATCTAACGCGTCACGGTCACATGCGGAATCCCATCGTATAAGCATGTCCAAGGATCAATCATAATGGAAGCATACTCGTGGAATACCACATCACCGCTTGATGCGTCCAAGTAAACTTACAACAAGACAGTAACATTCTCCAACTGAGAGTCACGACAACGTAAACATATAATACTTGCACTCAAAGCTATCACAAGCAAACATAGGCAAGTTCATTAAACCTTTAGACTTCCATTTTTATAAACTCATGGCACTTTCGTTTCACACATAAAAATCCGGGAATTTAACCCAAAGTACTACGTGCTTACATACTTTTCAAAAGACTCCTTTTCATATAAAACCCCAAGATACTAACACCCGTAGTATCAAGGCTTGTTTACACCTTACCTAAGTCACTACACTTTTAGAAATACATTTTTCGGCTTCTAAATCAAGTGACTTCTTTCCTTAAAACTTAAGCAATTGATGCTTTTAAAATCCATTTGCCTTTCTTTATTTCAAAACATTTATCATTACTTAGAGTAAACCACTCTTTTAACTTTCCATAAAGCTATTATAACCCACTTCCCATAAAGTCGTTATACTAACTTTATACCTTAGGCAAATACATTCTTTTTCTAACCAAGAGACTTATACTTTCGAAAACCAAGTATCGTATACTTTCAACATACTTCAAGTCTCTTATCTTTTAGAATCAAGTTTCGTAGTTCATAGTCTTAACACTTCATTACGTAAACTCTTTAAATTAAGCAACATATGCCTTATATGTGTGAATAGGTTATACTTGTTTATACTGATCTCATTAAAGCAGCCATGATCTAGAAAATGTAATATAATTTTGTCTTATCTTAGCTTCTATGCAGATGGAGAATTCTACTTGTTTTAATATAATTTATCGTCATTACATTTTCCTTTATTAACGCTGCATTGGCTTGTTCGATACTTATTCTCATTCGTGCCGTAAATTAGCCAAGTCAACTTGGCTCCAAACACCTCTAACGACTCTACCGACATCCCCATAAGACTTGGTAAGAACTTAGGATAACTCAGACATAACATTTACATAGAGTAAATCAACATACATACTTCTTAACTTCTAAGAGTAGAAGGAAACATGAAATAATACAACATGTATATTCCATACATAGAATCATGTCAAAAGAAGGAAGAGGTTCACATACCTCGCGACGATTATCGACAAGTAGCAAAATGCTCCAAAGTACTTCAACCTTGATAGCTATTCCATCCTTCAAGTGGAATACGCTATACTTAGTACTTCAACCTATAATGACCATAATACGTCCATTAAACCTCTAGCTTTAAACGTAGAATATTCTAAGTGCAAAGTCACTAAATTCTACGGAAAATCGGGCAGCACTTCCTTTGTTTCTACATACTTTGCCACCTTTTTCAAGGCCGAATTCAATAACCAAACACGCCACATTTAAGGCTCAACATACCAACCAATCAAAGGGGATTACACGCCTTACAATAGGTGTAAAATTCCGCCCCATAATTCATACCAAGTAGTTTAATACTCAAAGCCATTCTGGGCTAACAATATAACAACACAAGTCCTTTCCAATTCTTTTTTCAATCCAACTTCTTAGGTCTAACATGTTATATAGTCATAAACAACTTAACAATTATAATTTCCTTCTTTATATAACATATGACAACTTAACTAGTAACCAACTTGCATTAAAATCTTAAGGGCTAACATACTAGTTTTCGGATTAGGGTTCCAACAATCAATACACTTATCAAACTTCATACAAAATACCTCATGCTTGCTAATATCCATAGCTACAACAATAAGTAATCTTAATTACTAAAACGACAAGAATTATACCTTTACAAGCCCTTAATCTTTCCAAGATTCAAAGTCGCTCCTTAGTAATTCTTAGCTCCTTTCCTTATGTTCCAATCCGCTCCAAGCACTCCTTAGAAGCCTATGAAGAACTCATCTTCAAGTTCCAACTTCAAAGTTGAAGAACTCCTTAAGTTTCCGCCTTGCGATTAATACGAAAACACCACTTTTCCGAAATCTTTCTATTGAGATAACCTTACAATACTCTTAGGAACCTTGGGTTTAAGTCTTGTGAATAATGGATCAAAACTACAAAATTTTTGTGTGGGAAAATCACTAAAGCCGAGAGCTTCTAAGCTAGCACAAGCTTTCTCTAAATTTTTCTAAGTGTGGAAGACATTGTCTTGCTACAAGTGTGGTATATAAAACACAATGGAGGGCTTAGATTGCAACACTTGAGTGGCTAGGATGAAGAACACTTGGATAATGGCCAAGTTGACAAGTCAACAATCTCAAGCTTGAAGACTTATCATCCACAATGGTCAAATGACCATTATAACCTTGCTAAATTTTGTCCAAGGGCATGTGGGAGGTGCCACATGTCGCCTCTCATTCGTCCATAAAATTCAGAACCTCGTGGGCCCACAAAATGTAAAATTCCTCGGGTGGGCCCCACATGACCAAATCCGTAAAAAATAAAATTCCATAATGTTAACAAGTTCCATACTCTTCAAATAATGCATTTTGAGAATCTAATTCTCCTCAACGAACATTTTTCCTTTCCGACGTTCGGAAGATTTTCCGTCGGAAAAACAATTCTTCCTTTCGTACCCTTTTCAAGTCTTGAGTTCCTTACGTACATTCTCTTAAACATGTCCTGGAGTTACGGAGTGTAACATTCTTCCCCCCTTAGAAACATTCGCCCCCGAATGTTCTTTCGGAGCCCAATCTAATTAGATAGCGACATAGTCTCCTTTTACAACAACCTTCATACAACATATGCCACCCATGGCCACACAACAATACTTATACTAAAATGTCTACCTTGGCACTCACGAAGCCAACTAGCCCATACTTATAATGACCTCTAAGTCCGTCATAATCATCTCTACTAGGTCTACTTGGGTCTGACGACTGTATCATCACCGGGAAAACCTCATATTCCCGCTCAGCTACCACCCCAAACACTTTTTTAAACAACATAAGGCCATTTCTGGCTCTCACAACCTGGTTCCGGTGGAACGTGTCCACGAACCCGTAAAACAATTAACCAGACTTGGGTCTTGCACCCTCGTGACCCTGTCACGTAGCGGAACTACTACCAACTGATCCCACTCTATTTCAGGCTATGGGCGACGTGCAGTGTCCTCACCCCACCCGTCGCACTTAACTCTTATCCTTGGTCTGACTTAGAATCTTATGGCCCAAGAGAGCCTTATATATCTAAGGTCTTGGCAGTTATCAATATTCTTAGGCTCGCAATTTCCATGCTCCAAGCCTACCTTACGATCCCGAAGAACGGGTACACAAACTTCTCATAATACCATAATCATGTCGTCTTGATCACAACAACCATTACTTACTCTATACGGATTCCATCCGTACAATCCTCTTACGCATACCACGTAGCTTAATCTATTAACACGACATTCCATTAAGTTTCTTAACATGGCTTCTTAAGGGTTCACTACCCTATCAGACGGCTCATCCTTTCCCATTATCTCAAAATAAAACTGTTATACCCCGTAGTTCCAGGGTATGTATGCGAGGACGTACGTACGAGAATACGACAGAAAGATTGGAAAGGAAGAAAGAGGTGATTTTTCCACGGAAAAGTTTCCGGTTTTTGTGAAGGAAAAAGGTTCGTTAATGGGAATTGGATTCCCAGATTTGGTATTTGGACTTCATAGATTATATTAGAATTTTGGGATTTTATTTTCGGGAATGGTCACGTGGGGCCCACGGGAGAAATTCTGATTTTGTGGGGCCGCTTTGATTTTTGAGATTTTGGCGTTATGGATATTTTGGAAGACGAAATATTTTGGGCGAATCGGGCGACACGTGTCACCCCACGTAGCACCCGCGATATATGTTTGTGCAAACCGGTTAGAGTCGTTTTCGACGAAGCGTTCTACCTAACTTACGAAGGGTAAATTACGGCTATGTCATTTAGTATTTTTGCGGATTTTTCCGAGAGGCGAAACGTTTTGGACAGCGAGAGGCAACACTTGGCACCTCTCGTTGGTGGACTGAAGGCGGTTAGGGCGATTGGATGGGCAAGTGTTGATAGTTATTTTTGTAGATATTTGTGAGGTTTTAAGGAGTAGGGTCTAGGGGCACTTGGGCATATCTTGGCCTCCACTTGCCCCCACTTGGCTAGATCTTGGCCATTGGTTGGCCTTTGCTTGGCCTATAAATACCCTTCCTTTGAAGACTTCTTCATCCATTCCATAATTTCCAAGTCTTGAAAACCTCCCTCCTCCTTGTTGGTTTCGTCCCTCCTCTTCCTTTGTGAGGCCTTGGCGAGGTGCACCACTCCTGAGGCCTTGGCAGAGGGTACACCCCCCCTCCTAGTGGTGTGCCGTGAGGTACCCCCCCTTGCCTTGTTGTTCTCGTAGAATACCCCCCCCTCGTGGTAGAAATACTCTCAAAAGGATTGGGAGGATACCCAAAATTACCTTCGCCGTATGCCTGATAGTATTCCAAAGAAACCTCTATCGTAGAGCAGGAAATACTACAGTATGTCCCTTTTGTCTCAAACCGAAACCCTAAGGAAATCTTCATTGATTGATTGAAGTATTTAAGTAGAAGTTGGTTAGAACTTCTAAGGGTTGTTTGGAGCGGGTTGGAGCACCCGGAGTAGGAGCTAAGCGTTGCTAAGGATCGACATTTATACTTGGATAATTATGGGCTTATCGAGGTAATTATCTTGTCCCTCTATTTGTAATTGGAAATTACATGTTGTTAGATTATATAGTTGAAGTATACTATATATAGAACTAAGCTTAATACTGCGGCAATGTCTTTTGACTTAAGCTGAAGAATAAAGAAAAGAACAATGTATTTACATGGGTGTATTGCGATGAGGCTTGTGTAGTATTCGAGTAGAATTGTACGTCCGGTTAGGCGTGTAAAACCCCCTGGTTGGCTTGGTGGCGGCCTCGATAGAGGAGGAGATTCTGTTGTTGCGGGGAGAGTCTTTGCCAAATTTTACGTAGAAATGGAACCTTGTGTTTTGAAGTTAATGACGTTTGTGACCTTTTTAGGTGAAAGTACTAAGAGTAGCGTATTCTACTTGAGGAGTGGAAAGGGCTAGCAAGGTTGTAGTACTTGGAGCATTTTGCTTATTGTCGATACTCGTCGCGAGGTATGTGAACCTCTTCCTATCTCTTCTAGCATGATATGTGTGAACTATGTAGTACGGTAGACGTACATGTGTTAAGCGTGTTTGATTGTTTTAAAACATAAAGTGTTATAACGGCCTTATGGGAAGTTGGTTATAACAGCTTTATGTAGGTAAGAAAATACCTTGTGGTTTTAAAAGGTAACTGATGTGAATTATAACTGGCTTGTTATAATAAAGAACTTGATGTATTTCAAAAGATTTATAAATCGTTTTGAAGGGAGAGTAATACTTGGTTTTGAAAACTTAAGAGTTATACTAGCTTTATGGGAAGTTAGGTATAACGGCTTAAGAATGTTTCTTGATTTGAAATCGTAATGTGTATCGCCAAACCAACTGCGGCGTTAATAAAGGAAAATGTCTTGACTAATGAGTTGTATTATTAAAACCGGTAGAAACCTCCATCTGCATAGAAACTAAGATGAGACAAAATGATATTCCATTTTCTAGGTCATGGCTGTAGTAAGATTATTATAAACAAGAATAACCTATTCACACATAAGACTTATGTTACTCAAATGTTTTAAAAGAGATTAAGACTATGAGTTATGAAACCTTTCTAAAAATAAGTGACTTGAGCATTTGAAATTAGGAAAACTTGGACGTTTGGAAAATAATGTTGTTACTTGATTTTACAAAGGTAAGTGTTTTGGGTTTACTTAAAAGAAACGATCACTCTATTTTATACTACGGGCATTGTGTGACTTATGTGAAAGAAAGCAGATCTTTTAAAGATTTAATGTGTGAAGTACTTTGGGGTAGATACGAACTTGTTAATAGAAAGTACCTTGTGTGAATAACTTGATTGTATTGGTTTGTGATAGCCTTGTAATACTTTCTTGTTGATTTGATAAGTAAACATGTTAGGATGCTACGTGTGTTAGTATCTTGTGATGTTAGTGTAAAGGGTTTTCCTCGATCGCGCTTAAAGTTGTTTGACTATCAGTAGTTATGTTGGTATTGTACCACTCACCTTGACTTGTGTCAGGAGGTTGTCGCCTCCGACGGGGTAGACTCGGTGATGCAGGACTATGATTCGAGAATACCTCATGCGGGTCGGGGATCCATGCGGAACTACGGGAGTTCGGGTTAGTTTACGGCCCTTGTGGTCATGCGGTCCTTGTGGCCATGCGGTGCGAGTCGGGGCGATCTTTGGGAGTAGCTACCATCGATGCGGGGTTATACCTCATGCGGGCCTCTGAGGTTGGCCGATGCGGAGCGGCGGACAGTTCCAGGGCTAGACGCGCACATTTGATACTGCGGGCGAGTGACGGCTTTGATCATGCGATGCAGACGGATATCATGATCTGATTTATGACCTTGTTAGTGCGTAGGTGTTAGTAGTCGGCTATGCGCCGTACTTACCTGTCTTGTTTTATTTGGACACGGTGGGACACGGTGTTCATGTGTATTCCTTGGTGCGTATATATCAGAGACTGCCGGCAGTGAGGAAGGTATTCCACGGGCCTGAGTGATGTTGTGGGCGAGAGACCCATAGTTATTATTGACTGATGACTTTGAGGGCGTGAGTCCACGGCTTGACATATCGCTTATTTATTGTAAAGCGTAGTTTGGTTATCATACATGTCTCCGCTTTGTATAGACTACTATGATTTCATTTGATATTTATTTTGATTTCACATACTAAATTTTTGTTATCGACCTCCTTCGGTGCGTTCATCTGCGAGTAAAGGTACACGATCGTTGATCCTCGCTCTTAGGGTCACGATTCAGCGTTTGGGAAAGCTCCGTTTCTCGGAGGCTTATCTTCGTATAGTCCTGTTGTTGTAGGTGCTACATTCGGGGTATGGCGAAGCCCTGTCCGTCGTTGTTGTCATATCATTCGTAAGTGCAGTAAATCTTGTTGTGGCGGGGTTTGTAAAAAGGATTAAACTGTTCATGTTGAAAAAGTTGTTATTTATATATATCGAAAGGCAAGTTTTCTCAGTTATTGTTTCATATTTCATAATATGTCTTGTATCGTTTATGTTCGTGATTACTCGATGTTGTATCACTAGGGTGCGGGTAAGGCACGATCCGGGCGGAATCGGTCGTGACAAAAGTGGTATCGAGCGATTAATCCTCGGAAAGTGTCTCTGACCGTATCGATAGAAGTCTTGATTATCGGTGTCTTGTGCACCACGCCAATAATCGAGGAGGCTATAGGATATTTAGGATTGGTTTCTATTCTTCTCACTCGAGATCGTGCCTTAGAGTTTGTGTTGTAAGTTGGACCCTCTAAACGTATTTCTTCCCTTACCGCTATGCCTCCGCGCAGGGCAACCCGGCCCGGGAGGGCAAGGCGTAGGAGGCTGCGAGTAGAGTTCGGAAGGTTGTGCAAGAGTAGTTCTTGATTAGCGAGCATGGCACGTATGCGGGCTTATGCGCATCAGTAGAAACATAGAAATCATGGTGGGTTAACCGAGTAAGATTTTGGGGATAGAGAAGGTGTGAGCCTTAGAGTGTTATACGTAGAGACCTTAGAGGTGAGGCCATCTCAAGAAAAGGTGTAGTGTTATGTTTGATCTCATCGAAGTGCATAGTGCACGTGAGCTATGTTTGGGATAAGTCCCTAAGTAGTGTGGAATGAAAGGGGTAGTTGAGCTAAGAAGACCGCTAGGTTTTCGTAGCGTGATTAGTGAGTTTTCCTTCGTGGAGCTAGCATTGTGCGGCGTTGCGGGTCGGGTTGAGGCCACGTTGCGGGTCAACCAGCGGTAGGTTAGGTGGTGGGGTCGGTTGTGGTGGTCGCCTTGTGTTAGGGTCACAGGGTGTTAGGCCCAAGTTTAGTTGACCAGGTCTGAGTTCGTGGATCATTCGACCGATGGTCGGGCGATGGGAGGCGTTCGTCGTGTTTTTCGATCGAGACCATGTACTTGCGGTGTTGATTATATCGAAAGGTTGTAAGGCTGCAGGGTGCCTACCTTCACCTTATGACGATGAAGCCTGGTTGTGGCTATTTTCGTTTTCTAAGAGTTTGACCAGCGGGGTTAAGAACTTCGAGTGAGTCTCGAATCGCATTCGCCACGGGCGATGTGTGGATTTCGGGGTAGTTGTGAGATTGTTGGTTCTGTGGAAGGAGCGTTTAAGCTACCATTTGGTGTTCGGATGTCGCCTTATGAAGCCTTGTAGGGGCGGAAGTGTAAGTTGCGGTCGATTGGTTCGATGTTGGCAAGGTTCGGATGGTTGGTTCAGCTTGTTCCAGTATCGTGGATAGTGAGAAGCTAGTCTAGAAGAAGTTATGGCAGCTCAGATGAATCGTGCGGATAATCGCGACGGCGGCAGAGTTCAGTTGACGGTCGGTCTTCGAAAGTACCACCGGACAGGTGTGGCGAGTTTTGGAAGCGAAGGAACTTAGCCCGAGTTACTTTGGGCCTTGAGTTCATGTGAAGAATAGGCGGGTTGCCTATATGTTAGCAATTGCCGTCCGACTTAGGAGCGACGTCCGATCTTCGTATTGTCGCCCGGTAGGCGTATAAAGAGGCGAGCCTACCACGGACAGGACCGAACCGTGGCTCTCCGTATGGCACATCACGAGAAGGCCGTAGGGCATGCCTCGAGGATCATGGCACCCGGTACCATTTGTTGGGTCGTCGGGCAAGGCTCGCGACAAAGTGACAAAAGTGGTATCGATGACTAAGGAAGTATATTTTTGACCAGGGAAGAGGTATTTGTGTTGATTTAGAGGTGTTTCCTCGTGGGCTTGGATGTAAGTTTTTGCGCAGTGTTTCATGGCGGTGTGGCGGGATTGTTCATAAGTATAGTAGTAGAGACTATATCGACGCTTGTATGTTTGGGGACTTAGAAGGAACATTCGGGACGAATGTTTCTAAGGAAGAATGTTATACCGTAGTTCAGGGTATGTATGCGAGGACGTCGTGCGAGAATCTGACGAGAAAGATTGGAAAGGAAGAAAGAGGTGATTTTTCCACGGAAAAGTTTCGGTTTTGTGAAGGAAAAAGGTTCGTTAATGGGATGGATTCCCAGTTTGGTATTTGGACTTCATAGATTATATTAGAATTTTGGGATTTTATTTTGGGAATGGTCACGTGGGCCCACGGGAGAAATTCTGGTTTTGTAGAACGCTTTGATTTTTTGAGATTTTGGCGTTATGGATATTTTGGAAGACGAAATATTTTGGGCGAATCGGGCGACACGTGTCACCCCATGTGGCACCCTTGGCGATATATGTTTGTGCACAACACCGGTTAGAGTCGTTTTTCGACGAAGCGTTCTACCTAACTTACGAAGGGTAAATTACGGCTATGTCATTTAGTATTTTTGCGGATTTTTAGAGACGAAACGTTTTGGACCGACGAGAGGGCAACACTTGGCACCCTCGTTGGTGGACTGAAGGCGGTTAGGGCGATTGGATGGGCAAGTGTTGGTAGATATTTGTGTAGATATTTGTGAGGGTTTTAAGGAGTAGGGTCTAGGGGCACTTGGGCATATCTCGGCCCTCCACTTGCCCCACTTGGCTAGATCTTGGCCATTGGTTGGCCTTTGCTGGGCCGAGAAATACCCTCCCCCTTTGAAGACTTCGTCAGCCATTCCATTCTTTCCAAGTCTGGAAAACCTCCCTCCCTACTTGTTGGTTTCGGCCCTCCTCTTCCTTTGTGAGGCCTTGGCCAGAGGTGCACCACTCCTGAGGCCTTGGCCGAGGTACACCACTCTAGTGGTGTCGTGAGGTACCCACTTGCCTTGTTGTTCTCGTAGAATACACCCTCTTGGTAGAAATACTCTCAAAGTATTGTTACTATACCCAAATTACCTTAGCAGTATACCTTGTAGTATTTCAAAGAAACCTCTATCGTAGAGTCAGGAAATACTCTGGTATGTCCTTTTGTCTCAAACCGAAACCCTAAGGAAATCTTCATTGATTGATTGAAGTATTTAAGTAGAAGTTGGTTAGAACTTCTAAGGGTTGTTTGGAGCGGGTTGGAGCACCCGGAGTAGGAGCTAAGCGTTGCTAAGGATCGACATTTATACTTGGATAATTATGGGCTTATCGAGGTAATTATCTTGTCCCTCTATTTGTAATTGGAAATTACATGTTGTTAGATTATATAGTTGAAGTATACTATATATAGAACTAAGCTTAGTACTGCGGCAATGTCTTTTGACTTAAGCCTGAAGAATAAAGAAAAGAACTGAACTGTATTTACATGGGGTGTATTGCGGTGAGCTTGTGTAGTATTCGAGTAGAATTGTACACGTCCGGTGAGACGGGTAAACCCCCACTGGTTGGCTTGGTGGCCGGCCTCGATAGAGGAGAGATTCTGTTGTTGCGGGGAGGTCTCGAATTTTACGTAGAAATGGAACCTTGTGTTTTGAAGTTAATAGACGTTTGTGACCTTTTTAGGTGAAAGTACTAAGAGTAGCGTATTCTACTTGAGGAGTGGAAAGGGCTAGCAAGGTTGTAGTACTTGGAGCATTTTGCTTATTGTCGATACACGTCGCGAGGTATGTGAACCTCTACCTATCTCGTCGAGCATGATATGGGCGAACTATGTAGTACGGTAGACGTACCTGTGTTAACTGTGTATGATTGTTTTTAAAACATAAAGTGTTATAACGGCACTTATGGGAAGTTGGTTATAATGACTTTATGTAGGTAAAAAAATACCTTGTGGTTTTAAAAGGTAGCGATGTGAATTATAAGCGGCTTGTTATAATAAAGAACTTGATGTATTTCAAAGATTTATAAATCGTTTTGAAGGGAGAGTAATACTTGGTTTTGAAAACTTAAGAGTTATACTAGCTTTATGGGAAGTTAGGTATAACGGCTTAAGAATGTTTCTTGATTTGAAATCGAATGTGTATCGCCAAACCAACTGCAGCGTTAATAAAGGAAAATGTCTTGACTAATGAGTTGTATTATTAAAACCCAGTAGAAACCTCCATCCGCATAGAAACTAAGATGAGACAAAATGATATTCCATTTTCTAGGTCATGGCTTTGTAGTAAGATTATTATAAACAAGAATAACCTATTCACACATAAGACTTATGTTACTCAAATGTTTTAAAAGAGATTAAGACTATGAGTTATGAAACCTTTCTAAAAATAAGTGACTTGAGCATTTGAAATTAGGCAAACTTGGACGTTTGGAAAATAATGTTGTTACTTGATTTTACAAAGGTAAGTGTTTTGGGTTTACTTAAAAAGACAGTCACTCTATTTTATACTACGGGCATTGTGTGACTTATGTGAAAGAAACAGATCTTTTAAAGATTTAATGTGTGAAGTACTTTGGGGTAGATACGAACTTGTTAATAGAAAGTACCTTGTGTGAATAACTTGATTGTATTGGTTTGTGATAGCCTTGTAATACTTTCTTGTTGATTTGATAAGTAAACATGTTAGGATGCTACGTGTGTTAGTATCTTGTGATGTTAGTGTAAAGGGGTTTTCCTCATTGCGCTTAAAGTTGTTTGACTATCGTAGTTATGTTGGTATTGTACCACTCACCTTGACTTGTGTCCGGAGGTTGCTGCCCTCCGTCGCGGGGTAGACTCGGTGATGCAGGACCATGATTCGAGAATACCTCATGCGGGTCCGAGGATCCGTGCGGAACTACGGGAGTTCCGGTTAGTTTACGGCCCTTGTGGTCATGCGGTCCTTGTGGCCATGCGGCTGCGAGTCGGGGCGATGTCGGGAGTAGCTACCTCGATGCGGGGTTATACCTCATGCGGGCCTACGAGGTTGGCCTATGCGAGTCGCGGAAAGTTCCAGGCTGACGCGCACATTTGATCTGCGGGCGAGTGACCGGCTTGATCATGATGGCCAGACAGATATCATGATCTGATTTATGACCTTGTTAGTACCGTGGGTGTTAGTAGTCGGCTATGCCTTCGTGCTTACCATCGCTTTTATTTGGACACAGGGACACGGTGTTCATGTGTATTCCTTGGTGCTTTTATATCATGATCGCGGCGGTGAGGAAGGTATTCCACGGGCATGATTGATGTTGTGGGCGTGAGACCCATAGTTATTATTGAGTGATGACTTTGAGGCGTGAGTCCACGGCTTGACATGGCTTATTTATTGTAATCGTAGTTTGGTTATCATACATGTCTCACGCTTTGTATAGACTACTATGATTTCATTTACTGATTTATTTTCGATTTCACATACTAAATTTTTGTTATCGACCTCCTTGGGGCTGCGTTCATGCCGCAGGTAAAGGTACCGATCGTTGATCCTCGCTCTTAGGGTCACTGATTGCGTTTGGGAAAGCTCGTTTCTCGGAGGCTTATCTTGTTATAGTCCTGTTGTTGTAGGTGCTTACATTCGAGGTATGACGGCCCCGTCCGTCGTTGTTGTCATATCATTCGTAAGTGCAGGTCTGTATTGTGGCGGGGTTTGTAAAAAGGATTAAACTGCTCATGTTGAAAAAGTTGTTATTTATATATATGCGAAAGACAAGTTTTCTCAGTTATTGTTTCATATTTCATAATATGTCTTGTATCGTTTTATGTTCGTGATTACTCGATGTTGTATCACCAGGGTGCCAGGGTAAGGCACTACCACGGGCGGAATCGGTCGTGACAAAAACATAAGACCTGGAGAGAATTCATTAACGCTCCGCACCTTCGGTATCTAGTTAGTCTTTACCAACTCTAGTAATCTAAAATCATTCTAGGCAACACGCGTCGACCTCATACATAACTCGTATAGATGTATGTCACAATACCAACTATACTATAATCATTACCAACCCGGATACGCGATCCACATAGTCCTTCCGGTCATCGCTGCATTTCTCGTAGCCGCGATCAACATAACTCGTTAGGAGAGGCGACCCTAACGATACGCTCTATCGCGATCTCGAGTGAGAAGAATGGAAACCAATCCTAAATGTCTGCGTCCTCACGATTATAGATGTGGTGCACAACACACCGATAATCAAGACTACTAGACGCAGTGCCAGACACTTTCCGAGGACTAAGCGCTCGATACCACTTTTGTCACGACCACCGGGCGCGGGTGCCCTACCGGGCACCCTTCAAATCATACAACATAATAAGCTGCGGAAGATAAATAACACATTTTTTTAAACTAAGGCTGCCGATAAGGCTGCCATAACATAAAAATTACGAAAGGTCTACATTTAACAATGTAAAAATAACTCTAGACAGTCCAGCCCAGATGAATCTGACCTCTAAGATTTGAACAAATACTATGGCGGACAAGGCCCCGTACCCACGAATATACATAGCCATGACAACTCCGGAACATTGAGCCATCTCAAAATCTCGAACCAGGATCCTAAGCTCGCGGATCCACAATGTACCTAAACTGCGGACATTTAACGCAGCCCGGGAAAGTCGATCTAACAGTGCGAATATGGAACAGAAATAAAGTATGAAATGCATCATAAGCTGGCAAAAGAATGACAGGGCAAGTATAAAAGTACATACAGATCTGCCGTGTCATTACCACTTATGAACTTAATTGCACATCATTATCTTTTCCATTCCATTAAGAGTTATAGCCATATCTTACGTATATACTTAGGAGAAGTCATTAAGTTCATTAGCATCTAACTTACTTATCTTTCATAACATAATCCTACTTTATGGAGGACGATATACTACCCGACCCAACCGGGACGCGATCAAGTCACACAAATATCAAAGAGTGCCCGGGGAATCCCCCCTCACTCCCAACAGCTATAAGTGTAAAATATATCCACCTGACGCGCTCGTGGCATCCCACCTCACTGTCGGCGCACACAGATACAACAGATATATATATATATATATATATATATATAACGACCGCATGCCGGAATCCTCATCGTATAAGCATGGCCATAACGCTTCCTGATCCTCATCGTAGGTGCAGGTCCTCATGGGGAGCTAGCCCATGGAGTAATAGTCGTACATAGCATAGTCGCATGCCCCGGAATCCCTCATCGTATAAGCATGACCATGGGTAATAAAACAAATTCGGGAATCTAACCCGCATCCTGGTCACATGCCCCGGAATCCCACATCGTATAAGCATGTCCAAGGATCAATTATAATGGAAGCATACTCGTGGAATACCACATCACTGTCGGTACGTCCAAGTAAACTTACAACAAGACAGCCGACCCTCCAACTGAGAGTCACGACAACGTAAACATATAATACTTGCACTCAAAGCTATCACAAGCAAACATAGGCAAGTTCATTAAACCTTTAGACTTCCATTTTTATAAACTCATGGCACTTTCGTTTCACACATAAAAATCCGGGAATTTAACCCAAAGTACTACGTGCTTACATGCTTTTCAAAAGACTCATTTTCATATAAAACCCCAAGATACTAACACCCGTAGTATCAAGGCTTGTTTACACCTTACCTAAGTCACTACACTTTTAGAAATACATTTTTCGGCTTCTAAATCAAGTGACTTCTTTCCTTAAAACTTAAGCAATTGATGCTTTTAAAATCCATTTGCCTTTCTTTATTTCAAAACATTTATCATTACTTAGAGTAAACCACTCTTTTAACTTTCCATAAAGCTATTATAACCCACTTCCCATAAAGTCGTTATACTAACTTTATACCTTAGGCAAATACATTCTTTTTCTAACCAAGAGACTTATACTTTCGAAAACCAAGTATCGTATACTTTCAACATACTTCAAGTCTCTTATCTTTTAGAATCAAGTTTCGTAGTTCATAGTCTTAACACTTCATTACGTAAACTCTTTAAATTAAGCAACATATGCCTTATATGTGTGAATAGGTTATACTTGTTTATACTGATCTCATTAAAGCAGCCATGATCTAGAAAATGTAATATAATTTTGTCTTATCTTAGCTTCTATGCAGATGGAGAATTCTACTTGTTTTAATATAATTTATCGTCATTACATTTTCCTTTATTAACGCTGCAATGGCTTGTTCGATACTTATTCTCATTCGTGCCGTAAATTAGCCAAGTCAACTTGGCTCCAAACACCTCCTAACGACTCTTACCGACATCCCCCATAAGACTTGGTAAGAACTTAGGATAACTCAGACATAACATTTACATAGAGTAAATCAACATACATACTTCTTAACTTCTAAGAGTAGAAGGAAACATGAAATAATACCACATGTATATTCCATACATAGAATCATGTCAAAAGAAGGAAGAGGTTTGTTATACCCCGTATTTCCTGAGTATGTACGTGAGGGCGTACGTACAAAAGTTTAAGCCTTAAAGTAGACTAAGGGGCTAAAATTTGTGCACAACTAGCGAAAAGAGTCGTTTTCCGACGAAACATTTTCCGGACTTTGCGAAGGGAAAAATACGGCTATGTCATTTATAATTTTTGCGGATTTTTCTGAGAGATGAAATATTTTGGACCAACGAGAGGGTGACAAGTGTCACCCTCAAGTGGACGATTTGGGGCGTCTTTCTTGCACCATTTTTAGTCAAGGAGTTGGTAGGATATTTTGTGTAGTTGATGAGCAAGTGGGACCCACAATCACATGTCCAAATCTTCACCATACACTTGCCCACCACTTGGCTTGATCTTGGCCATTGATTGGCCTATAAATACCCCTCCAATGCAAGACTAAATCTTCATCTAAAAATCATTTTCCAAGTCTCAAAACCCTCCTAAAGTGTAGTATTCGTCCAAGTCCTCCTCCTCTCGAGCCTTGGCAAAACCAACCCCCTTGCCTAGTTGTTTTCGTATAATACTCCCCCCCTTTGGTAGAAAAATACTCTCCAAGTATTGTTACTATTCCCAAATACCTTGGCCCAAATACCTTGTAGTATTCCAAGGTTACACCTATACTAAAAGCCCATAAATACTATTATACTTCCTTTAGCCACTAAACGAAACCCTAAGGAAATCTTCATAGCGAGTTGAAGTATTAAGAAGAAGTTGCGTAGAACTTCTAAGGGTTGTTTGGAGCGGGTTGGAGCGTTCAGAATAGGAGCTAAACGTTGCTCAGGATCGACATTTAACTTGGATAATTTTGGGCTTATCGAGGTAAATACTATTGTCCTTCTATTGTAATTGGAAATTACATACTGTAGTAGTATAAAAATGAGTATAAGACGTATATAAGGATTGTATAAAAGAAGAGAATTGAATAGATCACATCAGAAGAATATTAAAGAAGAAGACTGAACTGTACTTACATAGGACTATATATACAGTAGACTTGTGTAGTTTGGCGGGTAGGGAAGTGCGGCCCAATTTTCCGTAGAATAAGGAATATGTATCTAGACGTTGATAGACTTGTATGACCGTTATAGGTTGAAGTACTGCAAGTAGCGTATTCTACTCGAAGGGTGGAAGGGCTAGGGATTCTGATCTTTGGAGCTATTTGCTTATAGTCGATAATCGTCGCGAGGTATGTGATTCTTCCTATACTCTTGAGCATGATATTTTAAAAGTATATATATATAGATATATAGTACGGTAGACGTACGTGTGTTAATGAACGTAGTTTTACGGCAATGTCTTTTGACTTAAGCACAATAATAAGAATCTTGAAGTATTTCAAAAGAATTAAGAAACCTTTTGAAAGAAGAGTAACACTTGGTTTTAAAAGCTTAAGAGTTATACTAGCTTTATGGGAAGTTAGGTATAACGACTTAAGAGAGATAAAAAGAATGAGTTATTGATTTTAGAAGTTAAGAGACTTGATCTTAAAAGATAATAGACTTGACTTAATTGATTTAATATGAATTTTGTTAAAAAGCGTGAAACCTCATTCGTGAGTAATGAGTACTTGGTTTGTAAAAGGAATAATGTTTCTTGATTTGAAATGAGAATAAGTATCGAACAAACCACAGCAGCGTTAATAAAGGGAAATGTATTGACAAATAAAGTATTATTAAAACCAGTAGAAACCTCCATCTGCATAGAAGCTAAGATGAGACAAAATGATATTACATTTCCTAGATCATGGCTGCTTTAATAAGATTGTTATGAACAAGAATAACATACTCACACATAAGACATATATTACTCAACTATTTTTAAAAAGAGAATTATGTTATTAAATGATTAAGACTAAGAACTATGAAACCTTTCGAAAATAAGAAACGTGAATATTTGAAATTTGGCAAACTTGAACTTTTGGAAAAGAATGTTGTTACTTGACTTTAAGAAGGAAAGTGTGTTGGTTTAAAAAGGAGGGCATAATATTGCCTTAGTTGTTTTAAAAGGAAAACATGGTATTATCTTAATCTATCTTAAAAGAGCGTTTAGATGTTAGGGCCACACGACACCGCGTTCATGGGATGAACCGGGAATGTATTTCATGCGACACCGCGTTCATGGGATGAACCGGGAATGTATTCCATCCGATTTCTATCGAGTCCCATGAGATGGGCCGAGACATGTGCGATTTCTATCGAGTCCCATGAGATGGGCCGAGACATGTGCGATTTCTATCGAGTCCCATGAGATGGGCCGAGACATGTGCGATTTCTATCGAGTCCCATGAGATGGGTCGAGACATGTGCGATTTCTATCGAGTCCCATGAGATGGGCCGAGACATGTGCGATTTCTATCGAGTCCCATGAGATGGGCCGAGACATGTATTCCATACGATTCCTATCGAGTCCCATGAGATGGGCCGAGACATGTATTCCATACGATTCCTATCGAGTCCCATGAGATGGGCCGAGACATGTATTCCACACGATTCCACCTCGAGTCCATGAGATGGGTCGAGACATGTTACACATATCACATGACTTATACCTAGACTGCCGACAGTGAGGAAGGAATTCCACCGGCATGAGGGATGACCTTGAGGGCTTGAGTCCCTGACTTGACATGACTACTTTTATCGTGAATCGTAGTTTTGTTATCATATATGTCTTCGCTTTATATAGACTATTATGATTTCATTTTGATATTTTCAGTTTCACATACTTGGTACTGTTATCGACCTCCTTGGGGCTGCGTTCATGCCGCAGTAGAGGTACCGGTTGTTGATCCTCGCTCATAGGATCACGATTCAGATTAGGAAGCTCCGTTTCTCCGAGGCTTATCTTTTGGTATGTTTCTCGAGTTGTAGGTTCTGTACATTGGGGTATGGCGAGCCTGTCCCGCCATAGGTGTTGTTACATTCTTAAGTCCGTAATCCGTTGTGGGCAGGGTTTGTAAAAGGGATGTAACTGTTCAAGATTTATTATATATATGCAAGAAGGCAACCGTTTTGGTTGGCCTGTTTTATTATCTTATCTCTTATTTCATATCTGTATGTTTTATATTCCGCTGATTTCTCTGATGTATGACTACTTGGGTGCCCGGATAAGGCACCAGTCACGGGCCCCGGAACGGGTCGGGACAAGGTTCACATACCTCGGCGATTATCGATAGTAGCAAAATGCTCCAAAGTACTTCAACCTTGATAGCTATTCCATCCTTCAAGTGGAATACGCTATACTTAGTACTTCAACCTATAATGGCCATAATACGTCCATTAAACCTCTAGCTTTAAACGTAGAATATTCTAAGTGCAAAGTCACTAAATTCTACGGAAAATCGGGCAGCACTTCCTTTGTTTCTACATACTTTGCCACCTTTTTCAAGGCCGAATTCAATAACCAAACACGCCACATTTAAGGCTCAACATACCAACCAATCAAAGGGGATTACACGCCTTACAATACGTGTAAAATTCCGCCCCACAATTCATACCAAGTAGTTTAATACTCAAAGCCATTCTGGGCTAACAATATAACAACACAAGTCCTTTCCAATTCTTTTTTCAATCCAACTTCTTAGGTCTAACATGTTATATAGTCATAAACAACTTAACAATTATAATTTCCTTCTTTATATAACATATGACAACTTAACTAGTAACCAACTTGCATTAAAATATTAAGGGCTAACATACTAGTTTTCGGATTAGGGTTCCAACAATCAATACACTTATCAAACTTCATAATAAATACCTCATGCTTGCTAATATCCATAGCTACAACAATAAGTAATCTTAATTACTAAAACGACAAAAATTATACCTTTACAAGCCCTTAATCTTTCCAAGATTCAAAGTCGCTCCTTAGTAATTCTTAGCTCCTTTCCTTATGTTCCAATCCGCTCCAAGCACTCCTTATAAGCCTATGAAGAACTCATCTTCAAGTTCCAACTTCAAAGTTGAAGAACTCCTTAAGTTTCCGCCTTGCGACTAATATGAAAACGCCACTTTTCCGAAATCTTTCTATTGAGATAACCTTACAATACTCTTAGGAACCTTGGGTTTAAGTCTTGTGAATAATGGATCAAAACTACAAAATTTTTGTGTGGGAAAATCACTAAAGCCGAGAGCTTCTAAGCTAGCACAAGCTTTCTCTAAATTTTTCTAAGTGTGGAAGACATTGTCTTTCTACAAGTGTGGTATATAAAACACAATGGAGGGCTTAGATTGCAACACTTGAGTGGCTAGGATGAAGAACACTTGGATAATGGCCAAGTGGACAAGTTGACAAGTCAACAATCTCAAGCTTGAAGACTTATCATCCACAATGGTCAAATGACCATTCTAACCTTGCTAAATTTCGTCCAAGGGCATGTGGGGGAGGTGCCACATGTCGCCCTCTCATTCGTCCATAAAATTCCGTAACCCTCGTGGGCCCCACAAAAATGTAAAATTCCTCGGGTGGGCCCCACATGACCAAATCCGTAAAAAATAAAATTCCATAATGTTAACAAGTTCCATACTCTTCAAATAATGCATTTTGAGAATCTAATTCTCCTCAACGAACATTTTTCCTTTCCGACGTTCGGAAGATTTTCCGTCGGAAAAACAATTCTTCCTTTCGTACCCTTTTCAAGTCTTGAGTTCCTTACGTACATTCTCTTAAACATGTCCTGGAGTTACGAGGTGTAACACCCACTTTGATCATGAGCCTCCTATTTTTATGCAGTAAAGTCTATACTTGTTACTCTCATTGTTAGTAAGGCACAATGCACTGTAATTTGATTATCATCCATGTCTCCAGCTTTATTTAGACTTATGATATAATTACAGTATTTTCCAGTTTTACATACTTGGTACATATTGTGTCGACCCCCTTCTCGGGCCGCGTTCACGCGGTAGGTAGTAGCGGTGGTGGATCCTCATTCTTAGGATCACTAATCAGGTGTCAGAAGCTCCATTTCTCTGGAGGCTTGTCTTTTTGGTACGGTTTTCCCTGATGTCGTAGATATTATGTACATTCAGGGGTATGGCGGAGCCTGTCCATACGCTTGTTATTCCTAGAAGTGCTGCGTCACATTTGTGGCAGTGTAAGAACAAAGTTGTACTGTTTTACTTTTGGTTATGTATATTTTATGGAAGGCGACCTTATCGGCTAGCCTGTGATGATTATTGTCTAAACATGTTTATGTGTTGTGTATGTTCCGCTGCTATTCTCTGATGTATACCTGAAAGGGGTGCCCAGGTAGGGCACCAGTCGCGGCCCGGGGTCGGGTCGTGACAAAAGTGGTATCAGAGCAGTTAGTCCTCGGAAAGTGTCTACAGACCGTGTCTAGTAGAGTCTTGATTATCGGTGTGTTGTGCACCACATCTATAGTCAGGAGGCTGCAGGACATTTAGGATTGGTTTCCATTCTTCTCTCTCTGAGATCGTGCAGTAGAGCTGTCTTATTAGGTTGAATCCTCTCTGACCTATTCTTATGTATCAGTTATGCCTCCACGGAAGGCGACCAGGGCCCAGAAGGGCAAGGCAGCAGCAGGAGATGCTAGCGCAGAGAAGGTTACAGGACTGAGCACGGACTATGCACGAGGTAGTAGTAGTCGGCGAGTTCACGCCGGCAGATATTAGAAGGCAGAGCGGTAGCTCCAGAGGTTCGGTACACAGCCTCGATTCCGGCCGGTGAGTATAGAGATTACGGAGAGCAGATCCGGTTATTGACCAGTATAGTGGCAGGGAAGCGCCGACAGGAGCAGGTAGCTAACCCTAGAGTCGACAGTTTGCGGATTCGGGATTTTCTGGGTTGTCATCCACCCGAGTTCTATGGTTCGAGGTCTGAGGAGGATCCGCAGATGGTTATTGCAGCGATTCTGGACTATGCAGTGCTTAGGGCCTCGGAAATAGAGTCGATTATGCTAGCCTCTTCTGGGTTCGCGATATTGCGTTGGTAGGTTTGATTCATGAGCCGTCGAGAGGTGAGGTGCTCTTCGGCTATTTTGGAGGAGTTCACGAGAGGCCTTCTGGATCACTTTTGCCTCACGAGATGAGAAGAGACCGCGTGGATAGATTCTTGACCTTGAGGCAGAATGGGAGGACTATCAGAGAGTACAACCTGGAGTTTGACTCATTGGCCAGGTATGCGCACACCATTGTAGCTGACATGGCAGACAGAGTTCATCGCTATGTGATGGGGCTAGACCGTCATATGATTACTGCATGCTTGGGGGTGGCCTTCCCGGTATGGATATTGACGGAGATGCAGCGTATGCGAGGATAGAGGACGAGAGAGGAGGATCGGCTAGACTCAGCCCGGCCAAGAGGCTGTGCAGTAGGGTCTCAGGCGATTTCGAGCGTGACAGCCTCGGCAGACTAGGTCCACATTTCAGCCCGACATGCAGTGCTCCTTCCCGATTTTGGCGGGAGGTTTGATCGGTCGGGTCATTCGAGGCGGGACAGGCTCGGGGCCGGGTTCCCGGAGGAACGAGTTCGGTCGAGATGAGGCCACCTATACCTCGGTGTAGTCGATGTGGTGATTGCCATCGAAGTGTCGTGTTCCTCCAGAGCTTGTTACTCTTGTGGCGGCAGGGCCATTTGAAGAAGATTGTCCACTGAGGCAATGGGTGGTGCAGTCAACCGGCAGGTCGATTCTTGGATCTTCTTCTTACGTGGTTATGCGTCCCGAGGCGTGGTGTTCACGGACCGCAGCCGCGGCGAGGTCGTGGTGGTCGATTCTAGCGGTCCATAGAACCGCATATATTTCTTAGCCAGCCGCCAGGATCAAGAGGCTTCCCCAGACGTCGTCACAGGTACATTATTGATTTCATGCTGTGACGTATATGCTTTGATAGATCCAGGTTCTACCTTGTCCTGTGTATCCCCTCTTATTCTTTGGTAGAATCGGGATAAAGCGGTGTCTATAGAGCCTTTGAGGTAGCTACGCCATGGGTGATTCGGTGTTAGGCGGCGGGTGTACAAAGGTTGCCCGATGTTTATTCTGATCGTCGGACCTAGTAGACTTGATAGAGTTGGAGATGACAGATTTTGACGTCATTATGGGTATGGACTGGTTGGCTTCTTGTTATGCCAACGTTGACTGTAGAGACAGGTTGGTCCGGTTCTAGTTTCTGTGGAGCCGCTTATCGAGTGGAAGCGGCAACACGTCCGCCGAGGTAGGTTTATTTCTTACCTCAAGGCCGGGAAGATGGTGCGTAGCGGTACATCTATCATCCGTTCGTATTCTATGCAGGCCGAGTGCAGTTCTTGATCGATGCGCTGGTTAGGGAGTTTCCAGATGTGTTCCCAGACGATCTTCCGGGTATCCCTCCTGAGAGGGAGATTGAGTTTTGTATTGATATGTTGCCAGACACTCGACCTATATCTATTCCGCCATACAGGATGGCACCTGCTGAGTTGAGGGAGCTGAAGGACCAGCTGAAAGATTTGCTGGAAAAAGGCTTTATCAGGCCTAGTGTTTCTCCCTGGGGAGCGCCGATTTTGTTTGTGAAGAAGAAGGATGGGACGCTGCGTATGTGTGTTGATTACAGGCAGCTGAATAAGGTAACCATCAAGAATAGATACCCCCTCCCCAGGATTGATGATTTGTTTGACCAGTTGCAGGGTGCGAGGTGTTTCTCCAAGATAGACCTGCGGTCTGGTTATCATCAGGTGCGAGTTCGAGAGGCAGATATCCCAAAGACTGCATTCAGGACCCGATATGGGCACTATGAGTTCAGAGTGATGTCTTTCGGTTTGACCAACACTCCATCGGTATTTATGGATCTGATGAACCAAGTGTTCAAGCCATTCTTGGATACATTTGTTATAGTATTCATTGATGACATCCTGGTTTATTCGCGTACAGAGCAGGAGCATGCATATCACTTGAGGACGGTACTTGGGGTCCTCCGGAGCCGGCAGTTGTTCGCCAAGTTCTCCAAGTGTGAGTTTTGGTTGGCCTCAGTGGCATTTCTGGGGCACATTATTGGGGCTGACGGTGTTCAGGTGGATGCGGCAAAGATTGAGGCAGTCAATTCTTGGCCGAGACCTACTACTCCGACCGAGGTGCGCAGTTTCTTAGGGCTGGCAGGTTATTATCGTAGGTTTGTGGAGAAGTTTGCTTCGATATCAGCACCGTTGACTAGGCTGACTCGAGCGGCTAAGTTTGGTGGGCGACGAGGCTTGCGAGAAGGGCTTCCAGTTACTGAAGGAAAAGTTGACGACGACTCCAGTTCTTACTCTTCCTGAGGGGTTAGAGGGATACGTGATTTATTGTGATGCCTTGGGTATCGGGCTAGGGTGCGTATTGATGCAGCACGACAAGGTTATAGCCTATGCTTTCCGGCAGTTACGGAAGCATGAGAGGAATTACCCTACCCACGACTTAGAGTTGGCCGCAGTTATTCATGCCTTGAAGATTTGGAGGCATTATTTATATGGGGTTCATGTGGATATTTATACAGACCACAAGAGCCTCCAGTATATCTTCAGGCATAGGGAGCTGAACTTGCGACAGAGACGGTGGTTAGAGTTGTTCAAAGATTATGATGTTGAGATTCTATACCATCCGGGGAAAGCCAACGTGGTTGCAGATGCTTTGAGTCGTAGATCGATGGGGAGTCCGCCGAGGTACCTGCAGGACATGGTGATACGGTCCGTCAGATCCATCAGCTAGCAAGCCTTGGGGTTCGATTGGTCGATACCGATGATAGTGGGGTACGGGTTCGTGAGGTTGCCGAGTCTTCCATCATTGATGAGGTGAAGAGGCGACAGTATGAGGACCCAGTGATGGTACGCTATCGAGATGCAGCTCTTCGGGAGGAGAAAAGTCTATTCGAGGTAGCGCCTGATGGGGTGCTAAGATTTGAGGGTCGGTTGTGTGTTCCCGATGTTGCAGGACTTCGTCAGCAGATTCTGGGGGAGGCACACAGTGCTCGTTATTCTATTCATCCGGGGTCGACTAAGATGTACCATGACCTCAGGTGTATGTATTGGTGGAATGGCCTGAAGAGGACGCGTGGCGTTTTGTCGCCTGATGTCCTAATTGCCAGCAGGTCAAGGTTGAGCACCAGAAGCCCGGTGGGCTATTGCAGGCTATTGATATTCCGACATGGAAGTGTGAGGTGATCAACATGGACTTTGTTACAGGGTTACCTCGTACTCAGAGAAAGTATGACTCCATCTGGGTTATTGTTGACAGGCTGACGAAATCAGCCCACTTTCTTCCAGTTAGGACTACGTATTCGGCTGAGGATTATGCCAGATTGTATATCAGGGAGATTGTGAGACTGCACGGAGTCCCTATATCGATTATATCAGACATAGGGGCCCAATTTACGGCTAACTTCTGGAGGTCTTTCCAGAAGGGATTAGGGACACATGTGAGTCTCAATACATCGTTTCATCCTCAGACTGACGGGCATGCAGAGCGTACTATCCAGAAACTTGAGGATATGCTGCGAGCCTGTGTGATTGATTTCAGGGGTAGCTGGGAGGATCATTTGCCTCTTGTGGAGTTTGCTTATAACAACAGCTACCATTCTAGTATACAGATGGCGCCATATGAGGCTTTGTATGGGCGGAAATGTAGGTCGCCGATTGGTTGGTTCGACGTGGGCGAGGTGCAGTTAGTTGGTGTTACATCCCGTAGTTTCAGGGTATGTATGTGAAGATGTATGTACGAGAATACGACATTAAGATTGGAAAGGAAGAAAGATGTGATTTTTTCGACGGAAAAGTTTCCGGATTTTGTGAAGGAAAAATGTTTATTATTGAGAATTGGATTCTCAACTTTGGTATTTAAGACTTTAAGAATTTATAAGAATTTTGGATTTTATTTTTCGGAATTGGTCACGTGGGGCCCACGGGAGGAATTTACGGTTTTGTGGGGCCCACTTTATTTTCGGATTTTTGGCATTACAGATATTTTCGGAAGATGAAATATTTTGGACGAGTAGGAGGGCGACACATGGCACCCCCATGTGGCCTTGTGGCCGAAATAGGCTTGCCATGTGTCCCATTGGACGTTTTAGGGAGAGCCACATGTCTCGATATTGTGGTGGACATATGGTTGGTAGAACCCATACACACATGTCCCCAATCTATACCACACACTTGCCTTGATCTTGGCCTTTGATTTCTCTATAAATACCCCCTTGAGTGCAAGACTTATTCATCCCACACTTGAAATAATTTCCAAGGCAAATTCTCCCTCCCTCCCTTTGTGGTGCTCTCGGCCAACACCCCCCTTTGTGTAGAAAAATTCTTCAAGTGTTGTTGTTATCCCAAATACCTTAGCCTAGTATCCCTAGTAGTATTCTAAAGTAATCCCAACATAAGAGCCCGGAAATACTACTTTATTCCTTTAGTCGCAAAATGAAACCCTAGGAAAATCTTCATAGCTTGGATGAAGTGTTAAGAAAAGTTGTTTAGAAACTTCTAAGGGTTGCTTGGAGCGGGTTGGAGCGTAAGGAATTGGAGCTAAACGTTGCTCAGGATCGACTTATAAATCTTGGATAATTTTGGGCTTATCGAAGTAATAATCATCTTTGTCCTTCTATTGTAATTAGAGATTACATATTGTAGTAGTTATAATTGAGTATAAGATATATGGAAGGATAATTTAAAGAAATAATTGAATCAGATTTACATTGATCAGATTTACTGAGACTTATGTAGTATTATGGGGCGGTAATTGTACACGTCCGGTTAGACGTGTAATCCCCTTGGAGTTGTTGGCTTGGTAGCGGGCCTTGATATAGGAGGATTTTTTATGTGGTTACGGGGGGGAGGTGCTGCCCAATTTTCCGTAGAATAAGGAACTGTATACTTAGAATATGCTACGAAGAGAACTAGAAGTTTATAGATGTGTTGTGGTTATTATAGGTGGATTGTCTACGCGCGGCATACTCGACTTGGCTTGTGGATTAAGCCGAAGAGGTATGTGATTCTTCCTATACTCTTGAGCATGATTGTTGTGAACTATATAGTACGGTAGACGTACGTGTGTGAAATGAATTTGGTTTGTTTAAAACATAAAGTGTTATAATGGCTTTATGGGAAGTCAGTTATAACAACTTTATGAAGATAAAAGAGAAACTTGATTTTAAAAGATAAGAGACTTGACTTATAAACGACTTGGTTTCGGAAAAGGAGAAGTAACTTGATTTAAAAGTATAGGTTACTTGTTTTGAAAAGAGTAAGTTACTTGGGTTTTAAAAGTATACTTGATGTTGTTTTAAATGAAAAGCACTTGGTTTAAAAAGTATAGAGTACTTGATTTTAAAAGCCTTGTAAAGATTTTCTGAAGGTGTAGCAATTTGGTTTGAAAAGAAAATGTGTTTTAATACTACGAGTATTAGTATCGTGTGACTTTTACGTAAAAAGAGGTCTTTTTGAAAGAATGAAAGTATGTAGTGTTTTGGGGTTGAAACCCGGATTGTTGACATAAAATGAAAGTACGTTGAACTTGCCTATGCTTGTTGTGATATCCTTTGTTGTGCAAGTGTTGTATTTCTATGCTACCGCGTCTCTCGATGGAGGGCCGGTTATCTGGTTGATTGCTTGGACATACTGACGCGTTGGATGGTCCACGGGTATGTTTCCACTATGAGTATTATCTTGTTATTTCCTTGGACATACTGACACGTTGGGTGGCCCACGGGTATGCTTCCACTATATCGATTCTTTGGACATACTGACACGATGGATGGTCCACGGGTATGCGTCCATTAGGATGGTTCCATGGCCATGCTTATACCGAGGTAAGATGCCGGGGCATGCGGCCGTTGTGCGGGTTAAATTCCCGGGTTATGTTATTAGTCCATGGACCGCTAATCCATGAAGCTTGCCGCGGTGATGAGTGATCACGGGCTTGATTTGTACGTGTGGTTACATGCACACTTTAGATACTTGTCCTGGTCATTTCTCGTGTATCGGCAGGCACTGGTAGATAGCTTAAGATACTTGCCTCGGTTATATCTCGTGAGACGGCAGACACTGGTACGTTAGCTTAAGATACTTGCCTCGGCCAGTTGCGTGGCTAGTTTTTGGATTTGGTAGTTGGCTTCCGTACTTGGCCCGCGAAGTTTTTTGACTAGTTTTCGGATCTGGTAGTTGGCTATTCTACTTGGCCCGATCGGTTTGATGACGCAGGCAGGATCTAGTGTTCAGGTACACATATGGGTGTTGTTTTACATCATGTACTGCCGGCAATGGCGGAAGGAGTTCCACGCATGATTGATATTGTGGGCGTGAGACCCATAGTTATGTGAGTGATGATTTTGAGACACGCGCCCTTACTTGACATAATTGTTTACTTATTGCGAAATGGTTTTATAAAATGATAAAATGTGATTTCATTACATTTTCAGCCACATACTGTACTGTCTCGACCTCCTTCGGCCGCTCACGCCGCAAGTAAAGGTACACCGCTTGTTGATCCTCGCCATAGGATCGCATTCAGCGTTTTGGGAAGCTCCGCTTTCTCGAGGCTTATCTTTTGGTATAGTTTCACATCGTTAGTATTTGTACATCTGTGGTATGGCGGGCCCCGTCCCGTCATAGTTGTATTAAAAACTCTTAGAGGTGCAGAGTAATCGCGTTGTGGCGGGGTTTGTAAAGGATGTAATCGCTTCAAGTTTTTTTATATATACGCAGAAAGGTGACCGCTTTGGTTAGCCTGCTTTCTTATTTTATATCTTGTTTCATGTTTAATTTTTATTTCACTGATTTTCTCGATGTTGTATCACTAGGGTGCCCGTAAGACACCGCCATGCCCGAGGTCGGTCGTGACAGTTGGCCCCGACTTGATTCAGCAGGCCGGATAAGGTGAAGCTTATCCAGAGAGGTCATTAGCGGCGTAGTCGGCAGTAAGTCTTACGCAGATAATCGTTGACATTTGGAGTTTCGTAGGCGATTGGGTCTTCTTGAAGGTGCGCGCCACGGCGGCGTGATGAGATTCGGAAAGAAGGGGAAACTTAGCCCAAGGTACATTGGGCCCTACCAGATCATCCGTAGAGTAGGCAAGGTTGCCTATGAGTTGGATCTGCCATCAGAGTTAGAGGCGGTACATCCGGTCTTCCATGTTTCTATGTTGTGGAAGTGTATCAGAGATCCATCTAGAGTTTTCCCAGTTAGCGAGGTCCAGGTGACAGAGGAGTTATCGTATGAGGAGAGTCCCATAGCGATACTCGATCGCCAGTCGCGATCATGACCAACGATGATGTGGCTTCCGTCAAAGTCTTGTGGAGGAACGATAACAAGGAGGAGATGACGTGGGAAGCGGAGGAGGATATGTTGAGAAAGTATCCTCACTTATTCCCTCCACCTTCAGGTAATTTGTTTTCCCTTACTTGTCAAGTTTTAAATTGAAGCAGTTTTACTTAAGTGCTATTATATGGCCATGTGTGGCATTATTGGTATGTCGGGGTTGTGAAAGGAAACTATGTCACTAATTATAGGTTTGACTCCGAAAGAACATTCGGGGACGAATGTTTCTAAGGGGGGAAGAATGTTACACCCCGTAAGTACAGGACGTGTTTTAAGAACGTACGTAAGAATCCCAAATGTTAAGATTTGAGACTAGTAAAAATTTATCGGAATTATGAAATTGTCGGAAAACGTAATATTGTGACGAATGGGAGGGCGACATGTGTCACCCCCTTAAGTGGTCTTGGACGAAAATATCATGGGTAAAAGGGTCATTAACCATTATTAAGATGACCAAGTCTTGCAAGTAGTAGAGCTTGATATATTTGACTTAGTCAATGAGGCCACTTGACTTGATATGTAAAAGAATTTCATCCAAGCCACACATTTGTCCACATCTTGACCCTCCATGTTACTATATAGTAGTACTAGTAGCAAGACAACTTCTACACTTAGCCAAATTTCAAGAAAATTTGAAGAACTCTCCTTGAAGCTCTCGGGTTCATGAACAAGAAAAGAGAAAAAAATTTGTTTGTTGTCCAATAAGCTCCACACTTTAAACCAAGGATCATGAGGGTATTGTAAGGGTATCTCAATAGAAAGATCCTGGAAAAAGATTGTTTTCGTATTAGTCGCAAGGTGAAAACCTAGTTGCTTTCCTAGGTTTTGATTGGAAGATTAAAGGAAAGTTGTTTGTGATATTCTAAGGGTCTCAAGTGGCGGATTGAAGTGTCAAGAAGAGGCTCTAAGTTGCTAGGGAGCGACTTCAGATTTGAAGTTGGACTAAGGCTCGTTGAGGTAACAATCTTGTTTTCTTAAAGTGTTACAAGATTATATATTGTTGTTAGCCTTACATTTTTACTAACATGAAGTATATGTGTCACGACCCGACCCCGGGCCCGCGACTGGTGCCCTACACAGGCACCCTTTCGTATACATCGAGAATAGCAAATGAACATACACAACTTATAAAATGCTTAAACATAAAATAATAACAAAGTTAGTCGATAAGGCCACCTTCCGCATACAATATAATGCAATAAAACAAGACATTTTTTCTTTAAAACCCAATCCACAAATGTGACTACTGCACTTAAGAATAACAACTCAAGTGACAGGCCCCCGCCATACCCTGAATGTACAACGACACCGACAATACGAGGATAAGCCTCCAAATAAAGGAGCTTCTCAAATGAAGTGATCCTAAGAGCGAGGATCAAGAACTCAGACTCTACTCGGCATTTAACGCAACCCTCAAGGAGGTCGATAACATGTACCAAATATGTGAAACTGAAAATCAGAATGAAATCATAAGTCTATAATAAAACTGAGACGGTATGATAACCGAATTAACGCATTAAGGCCTTACTAACAATGAGTAATCAAAAGTATAGGTAGCAAATCCATGGAAACAGTGGTATAACGATCTTGGGATTTACCTTCATTTATTGTCACGACCGCCTGGCCCGTGGATCGTGCCTTACCGGGCACCAAGTAGTCATACATCGAGTAATCCGGAATATAAAAACAAGACATGAAATAGTTGTAAAATGAGACACGCTTTATGTGAGAAAAAGTCGCCTTTCGATATATATATAAACATGGTTTAGCGATTACATCCCAAACTGCATAAATGACTACGCACCTCTAAGGAAATATACAACTATGGCGGACAGGCCCGCCATACCCTCGATCACATAAAACTATCTACAACAGGAGATCATACCCAAAAGTAGAGCCTCGGAGAAGATGGAGCTCCCGACACCAACGCAAAAGATCCTAAGGATGCGGATCTAGCACTGCGCTTGCCTTTACTGCGGCATTTAACGCACTCCGGCGAGGTCAAGATAACAGTACCAAGTATGTGAAACTATAAAGTACTTAAATGAAATCAAAGTATTTAAAACCTTTTCACAAATACAATCGGTTCAATTGCACATAGTGCCACATCACAAACAACAACATAATAGGAAAATCAGAATGTCTATTCTAGGCCGCTGAACGATCAAGGCCAATCGCCCATAGTATCATTCTGCGTGCCTAGTCCTCGACTTCCGCACCGCATAGGTCACACTGCACCGCATGAGGTATTCCTCGCATCGGGTAGCCAACCCCAGTACCGCCGACTCCGCGCCGCGCATAGTCTCAATAGACGCATAGTCCATGGACCGCATAGGGAATCCCCCGCATCAGGCTAAACACCCGGAATGATCAATCCTGGAGCATACCGCTGCTCCGTATAGTCTCACAGACCGCATAGGCCGTATAGACCCGCATCAAGGGGGGCAAGCCCTCGGTATAACAGTCAAGGGGGTAGGTGATACAATAACAAGATAACAGACTTACCGCTTAGCAACGTAAGCACAACAAGAATGACCCCTTACACAACATTACAAGACACTAACACGTAGCATCATAATATGTCTACTTATCAAACAATCTTACTACACTTAATGTAAATCAATACAAGGCTTTTATAAACAAACAAGTAAACAGCTTTTTATCTTTCTTAAGTTGTTATACCTAACTTCCCATAAAGCTAGTATAACTCTTAAGCTTTTGTTTTAAAACCAAATATTTATCTTCTGTTAAAAATGATTCAAGAGTTCTTTTGAAATGCATCGATTCTTATTATTCAGCTTAAGTCAAAAGACATTGCCGTAGTTATTATTCGTGCTTAAGTCAAAAGACATTGCCGTAGTTATTATTCGCTTAATACACGACGCTCACCGCATTTATATATATATGTTAAAATATCATGCTTAGGAAGAATCACATACCTTCTCGCAAAAACCTCCGCCAAGTTGAATATGTCGCGTGAGAGAATCACCTATAATAGTCACAGCACATCTATCAACGTCAGATCAGATCGTATAAAGCTCTAAGCAGGGTTCTCAATTCTACGGAAAGTCGGGCAAAGACTTCCTACCCGGTGAGCTATATAAGTTCATCGTGAAAACAATCTATGTAAGCACGCTTTAATTATTCTTCTTTTATACCCTTCATGTGATAACACCAATTCTATTCAGAATATTCTTCTAAGTATTTAATACTTATTCTTATACTACTACAAGATGTATTCTCTAATACAAAAGAGGTTAGGATTATTTACCCTGTAAGCCCAATAATATCCTAGATAAAAGTCGACCGAGCAAGGTTTAGCTCCTAAGTTGTACGCTCAGAGCTCTAAGAACACCTTAGAAGTTCTTCACAACTTCTACTAAGGACTAAGGGATTTGGGCTAGGGTATTTTTGGCATTATAACAATACTAGAAGGAAACTTTTCTACCAAGGGAGGGGGGTAGATTTCGGCTAGGCTAGGGGGGAAGGCCCTCGGCCACACTTACTCAAGGGGGAGATAGCTGACGAACAAGCTCAAGGGAGAGGAGGGTTTTTCAAGACTTGAAGTAATTTGTGGATGAAGAACTCTTCATCTTGCGGGTATTTATAGGTCAAGTGGCCAACCAAGGCCAAGATGATGCCAAGTGCAAGGCAAGTGTAGGGTGAAGATTTAGGCAAGTGTCCATACACAAAATATCCTACCAACTCCTTGACTTGTGCAAAGGCACAAAAAACGTGCCACTCCAAGTCCAATTCGTCCAATGGACGATTTCAAGTCCACCAATTGGAGGGTGCCAAGTGTCGCCCTCCCGTTGGTCCAAAATGTTTCGTCTCTCGGAAAAATCCGCAAAAATTAGAAATGGCATAGCCGGAATTTTCTACTAAGTCTGGGAAACGTTTAGCCGAAAAACGACTCTTTTAGCGAGTTGTGCACAATTTTCGAACTTGGCCTAACTTTAAGGCTAAACTTTCGTACGTACGCCCTCACGTACATACTCCGGAAATACGGGGTATAACATTCTCCCCTCCTTAGAAATATTCGTCCCGAATGTTCCTTCACAAGACAGTTATCGATAAAGCTTAAACAGTTTGCAAGTGCCACACATGGCCACAATATAACACTTAACAATTTACGAAAATTAAACCAGCAAATAGGAAAGTAAGTTACCTGGAGGTGTGGGGAATAAGTGAGGATACCTCCGCCTCATGTCCTCCTCAGCTTCCCACGTCATCTCCTCCCTAAGCTCGTTCCGCCACAAGACTTTGACGGAAGCCACGTCCTTGGTCCGCAGAAGCCTAACCTGACGATCGACTATCGCTATGGGAATCTCCTCATACGATAACCCCTCGGTCACCTGGACGTCGTCAATCGGATGTACCCTAGATGGATCCCCGATACATCTCCTCAGCATAGAAACGTGAAACACCGGATGCACTGCCTCCAGATCGGACGACAGATCCAACTCGTAGGCAACCTTGCCTACCCTGCGACAACTGATAGGCCCAATGTACTGGGCCGAGTTTACCTTTCCTCCGAATCTCATCACACCTTCATGGGTGATACCTTTAGGAAAACCCAATCATCAACCTCGAACTCCGATGCCGACGACGATGATCTGATATGATTCTGCCGACTCAGTCGCCAAGAACCTCTCCGGATAAGCTTTACCTTATCCATCGCTCACTGCACCAAATCTGGTCCCACTAATCGCACTCGCCCACATCGAACCAGCCTATAGGCGATCGCACTTCCTCCCATACAAGGCCTCATAAGGCGCCATCCGAATACCGGGAGTGGTAGCTATTATTATACGCGAACTCAACTAGAGGCAAATTATCCTCCCAACTACCATCGGGTCAATAACACGTGCTCGCGGCATATCCTCAAGAGTGCGGATAGTGCGCTCGCTGTCCGTCTGTCGTGGATGAAATGACTGTGTTCACCGCCCCTAAACCTCTCGAAGGACCTCGGAAGTTAGCCAGAACCGGGCTCCTGCATGCGATATGATCGAAATAGGGACTCCATGCGATCGACGATCTCGGATGTAAAGTCCGCATAATCCTCACCGAGAAAGTCGCCCTAACGGGAAGAAAGTGGGCTGATTTCGTCACCACCGACGATAACCCATATAGAATCATGTCTCTCCGAGTGCGAGGCAATCCTGATGAAGTCCATGTTGATCACCTCCCACTTCAGTGTCGGATCTCTATCGTCAGTAACAAACCACCGGCCTCGTGCTCTACCTTCACCGCCGACAACACGCACCGAGCTACGAACTCGCAACGCCCCTCTTCAAGCCATCCCACCAATACAGATCTAAGGTCGTGGTACATTTTGGTCGACCGGATGGATAGAGTAACGCGCTGTGTGCTTCCAGAACTCGCGCCAAGTCCTCAAACATCCGAACACACAACCGCCTCAAACCTTAGCACCCCATCGTGCTACCTCAAAAGGACCCTTCCTCACGAAGAGCCGTATCACGATAACGCGGTCGAATCGATCCTCGAACTGCCGCTCTTCACCTCCTCGACGATGGAAGACGCAACCTCACGAACTCGAACCCCACCGCTATCGTAATCAATCAAGCGGACACCGAGGCTCGCTAATCGATGCAAATCACGAACCATGTCCTCCTCTAGCCGCATCCGATAGGCTCCCATCGATCGCCACGACCGACCGATCGCTGATCGTGCCCTACACAGGCACTTTACTGTAAACATCAGAGATAATCAGCGGAACATACATGAAACTTATAAATAAAACAACGGAAGTAAAACAACAGGTCAGCCGATAGGGCTACCTTCCTGGACGTACATACATAAACGAAGCAGTTGCCTCCTTTCTTTACAAACAGACCCACAATATGTGACTACTGCACTCTAAGAATTACAACTGTGGCGGGACAGGGCCCCGCCATACCCCTGAACATACATAGCCATGACAACTCCGGAACATCGGAGCCATCTAAAAATGCTGAACCAGGATCCTAAGCTCGCGGATCCACACTGTGTACCTAAACTCGCGACATTAACGCACTTCGGCGGCCGATAACAAAAATTTAATATGGAATGTAAATAACGCAAGAATCAAATCATAATCGTATAAAGAATGCCATTTTTAACTCCCGAAATCACCGTATATTAACCGCTCCATTCCTTCTTTCCATAAGATTTAACATCATATTCTTACATACATACTTAAGAGGTTAATCAAGTTTTTCCACATAACTTACTTATCTTACATAACATAATCCGCCCATTTGCGGACACGGTGTCGATTTAATCATGTGACATAATCCGACCGCTGTGGGCTTGCAATCGTGGAATCATGTAGCATAATCCGCCTCTGTGGTGCTCGGTGTCTTGTGGAATCATGTAGCATAATCCGCCTCCCGCGAGCTCTGCACCGTGGAATCATGTAGCATAATCCGCCCCGTGAGCTCGGTGTCGTGGAATCATGTAGCATAATCCGCCTCCCGTGAGCTCGCTTATCAGGACGTAACCCGCCTATGTGTAGGCTCGGGTAATATGGCGAATCCGCCATGTGTAGGCTCGGTGTATCTCATAACGTAATCCTACTATTTGTAGGCTCGGTGTATTTCATAACGTGTCCGGCCTATTTGTAGGCTCGGTGTATTTCATAACGTAATCCGCCTATTTGTAGGCTCGGTGTATTTCATAACGTAATCCGCCTATTTGTAGGCTCTGTATTTCATAACGTAATCCGCCTATTTGTAGGCTCGGTGTATTTCATAACGAATCCGCCTATTTGTAGGCTCCTGTATTTTTCCTTACATAACATTTTAAAACGTATTGTTACCACTTCTTAAGTCGTTATAACAACTTCCCATAAAGCTATTATAACAACCTTTCATTTTAGAGAACTTAAGGCACTTTTATTCTTACAACATTAGGGAAACTAGACCTAAAATACTACGACATAATGCATTTAAAATAATCATAAACTTCTTCTTTTAAAACTCAAGTCACATACTTTAGAAATCAAGTCCACAACTTGAAAAATAAAGTTTCATAATCCTTAGAAGACAACCAAAGTTCATAGTCTTAAAACCTTATATCATACATTCTTTAAAGTCCACTTACTTATATTATACAAAAAAATATAAAGTTCCATACACTTCCAAAACCAAGTAACTTATTCTCTTAAAACCATATAACTTTCACTTTTAAAATCAATCCCTTTTCGCATATAAATTCAAGTCATTCTTGAACGTAAAATCCACTTACTTACTTTAAATAAATCAAGACACATAGCCTTTAAATCAAATCTCATAATTTCTAACCATTCTTACCAACATCTCCCATAAGACTTGTAAGGACTTAGGACAATTTAACATACTTTTAACTTAGGATAACTTAGACATAACCCTTACGTAGAGTAAATCAACATACATACTTCTTAACTTCTAAGAGTAGGAATCATGAAATAATACCACATGTATATTCCATACATAGAACCATGTCTAAAGAAGGAAGAGGTTCACATACCTCGCGACGCTTATCGACAAGTAGCAAAATGCTCCAACGCATTTCAACCTTGATAGCTATTCCATCCTTCAAGTAGAATACGCTATACTAAGTACTTCAACCTATAATGGTCACAATACGTCCATTAATCCTCTTACTTCAAACGTAGAGTATTCTAAGTGCTAAGTCGCTAATTTTACGAAAATCGGACAGACCTCCTTTGTTTCTACTAACTTTGCCACCTTTTCAAGGCCGAATACAATAACCAAACAGCCTCAATCGCTCACCACAATTTATAAGGTAGTCCAATACAAATGAATAACAACTAATACAACTACTACTCCAAATTCGCCACAATGTTTATAATAATACCAATTCTTATTCAATTCCATTTCGATACAAATTGGTAGCATAATATGATATCAAGCCGCAATCGACATTACAACTACTACAATCCTCAAGTAGGTAAACATGCGACGATTCTAATTAACGACCAAAATTGCATTTCAATTTCAAAAGGCTAATCATGCCATTTCGGTTTTGGGCTCCTAAATTCCATAACACTTATCAAACTTCATAACACATATCACATGATCATTTCTAACTTATAACAACATGAAATCTTCAATTACAAAAGTAAAACGAAGATTATACCTCAATTAGCCCAAAATATGATCCAAGAGTACAAGTCGATCCCTAGCACCTTTAGCTCCTCCTTTCGACATTCCAATCCACTCCAAGCCACCCTTAGAAGCTTATGAAAACTCATCTTCAAGTTTCAACTTCAAAGTTGAATAACCCTTTAGGTTTTCGCCTTGACTAATACGAAAACACCACATTTCAGGATCTTTCTATTGAGAAACACTTACAATACCCTTAGGTACCTTGGTTTAAAGTGGGGAATTATTGGACAACAATTGAAAAAATTTCTTCAAACCCTAGCCTATGGCGAGAGCTTCCTAACGCTTTTTCATCAATTTTCTTGAAAAATTGCTAAGTGTTAAGCCTTGTCTTGCACTAGGAGCTTATATAAATAAATGGAGGGTCAAGATTAGAACAAATGGGTGGTTTGGATGTTTTTCACATGGATCAAGCCAAGTGGCATTGACCTAGTCAACAATGTCATGCTAAAATGTCTTTGCAAGACTTGATCTTTTAATTTGTGGTCAAAAGACCATTTTCTCCATGTCATTTTCGTCCAAGACCATTAAGGGGGGTGACACGTGTCGCCCTCCCGTTCGTCGCAATATTTCGTTTTCCGACAATTCCATAATTCCGATAAATTTTTACTCGTCTCAAACCTTAACATCTTTGAGTTCTTACGCACGTTCTTATAAACATATCCCGGGAATTCGGGTGTAACATTCTTCCCCCCTTAGAAACATTCGTCCTCGAATGTTCTTTCGGAGTCAAACTTATAATTAGCGATATAGTTTCCTTTCACAACCCCGACACACTAATAATGCCACACATAGCCCTAATACCTAGCATGCTTGTCTGGCCCATCATAAGCCCAAAAGAGATTATCTTTTCGTACTTCCAACTCCTTCTAACATACATACATAACTTCCATACCAATTCTGGCCTCAAATCTTTAGAGTCACTCTATAAGACAATATCCGACCATTTCCGCCACGACTGGTTCCGTGGAACGCGCCCACGAACCCGTAAACAATTAACTAGACTTGGCCTTGCACCGTGGACTGTCACGTGGCGAACTACTACCAATCGATCCCACTCCATTCCGTGCCATGGGGAGACCCGTAACAGATCCTCAACCCGACTCGGCGTGACTTAACTCTTATCCTCGGTCCGACTTAAAATCTTATTGTCGAGAAAGCCTTATATACCTAAGGTCTCCTGTAATCAATATTCTTAGGCTCGCAATTTCCATGCTCCAAGCCTACCTTACGATCCCCAAGAACTGGTACAAAAACTTCTCATAATACCAAAACCATGTTGTCTCGATCACAACAACCATTTCTTACTCTATCCGGACCTCATCCAGTATAATTCTCTTAAGCTTACTACACACAATCTATTAACATGACATTCCGTTAGGTTCCTTAACATGGCTTCTTGGGTTCACTACCCTATCGACAAATTTCATCCTTTCCCAATTATCTTAAATAAAACATAAGACCTTGGCGAAAATTCATTAACTATTCCATACCTTCCCTGATCTAGTTAGTCTTTACCAATTCCTCGTAATCTAAAATCATTCTAGGCAACACGTCGACCAAATGACATAACTCCGTATAGATGTATATCACAATACCAACTATACTACAATCATTACCAACCCGATACGCAATCCACATAGTCCTTCAGGTCATCACGCTTTCTCGTGAAATAAATCAACATAACTCGTTAGTGAGGAACGACTTAACAACACGCCTCTATCGCACGATCTCAGAGTGAGAAGAATGGAAACTAATCCTAAATGTCCTGCAGCCTCCCGATTATAGATGTGGTGCACAACACACCGATAATCAAGACTCTACTAGACACGGTCTGTAGACACTTTCCGAGGACTAATCGCTCGATACCACTTTTGTCACGACGACCGGGACCACGATCGTGCCCTACACGGGCACCCTTACAGTAAACATCGAGATAATCAGTGAACATACATGAAACTTATAAATAAAACAACTAAGTAAACAACAAAGTCACCGATAGGGCTACCTCCCGACGACATACATAAACGAAGCAATTGCCTTTATTTACAAACGGACCCACAATATGTGACTACTGCACTCTAAGAATTACAATCGTATGGACAGGCCCCGCCATACCCCAACATACATAGCCATGACAACTCGGAACATCGGAGCCATCTAAAAATGCGAACCAGATCCTAAGCTCGCGGATCCACATCGTACCTAAACTGCGGACATGAACGCACTCGGGCCGCATAACAAATTTAATATGGAACAGAAATAACGCGGCAAGAATCAAATCATAACTGCATAAAAGAATGCCATTTTTAACTCTCAAATCACTCGTATATTAACTGTTCCATTCCTTCATTCCATAAGATTTAACATCATATTCTTACATACATACTTAAGAGGTTAATCAAGTTTTCCACATAACTTACTTATCTTACATAACATAATCCGCCCATTTGCGGACACGGTGTATCTTTAATCATGTGACATAATCCGCCGCCCGGGGCTCGAATCGTGGAATCATGTAGCATAATCCGCCTCCCGTGGTGCTCGGTGCATTGTGGAATCATGTAGCATAATCCGCCTCCTGTGAGCTCTTGTCTTGTGGAATCATGTAGCATAATACGGCCTCCCGTGGAGCTCGGTGCATTGTGGAATCATGGCATAATCCGCCTCCCGTGGAGCTCGGTGTCTTGTGGACGTAACCCGCCTATGTAGGCTCGGGGTAATATGGCGTAATCCGCCTATGTGTAGGCTCGGTGTATCTCATAACGTAATCCGCCTATTTGTAGGCTCTGTATTTCATAACGTAATCCGCCTATTTGTAGGCTCTGTATTTCATAACGTAATCCGGCCTATTTGTAGGCTCGGTGTATTTCATAACGTAATCCGCCTATTTGTAGGCTCGGTGTATTTATAACGTAATCCGCCTATTTGTAGGCTCGTGTATTTTTCCTTACATAACATTTTAAAGCGTATTGTTACCACTTCTTAAGTCGTTATAACAACTTCCCATAAAGCTATTATAACAACCTTTCATTTTAGAGAACTTAAGGCACTTTTATTCTTACAACATTAGGGAAACTAGACCAAAATACTACGTGCATAATGCATTTAAAATAATCATAAACTTCTTCTTTTAAAACTCAAGTCACATACTCTTTAGAAATCAAGTCCACAACTTGAAAAATAAAGTTTCATAATCCTTAGAAGACAACCAAAGTTCATAGTCTTAAAACCTTATATCATACATTCTTTAAAGTCCACTTACTTATAGTATACAAAAAAATAGATAAAGTTCCATACACTTCCAAAACCAAGTAACTTATTCTCTTAAAACCATATAACTTTCACTTTTAAAATCAATCCCTTTTCGCATATAAATTCAAGTCATTCTTGAACGTAAAATCCACTTACTTACTTTAAATAAATCAAGACACATAGCCTTTAAATCAAATCTCATAATTTCCTAACCATTCTTACCAACATCTCCCATAAGACTTGGTAAGGACTTAGGACAATTTAACATACTTTTAACTTAGGATAACTTAGACATAACCCTTACGTAGAGTAAATCAACATACATACTTCTTAACTTCTAAGAGTAGAAGGAATCATGAAATAATACCACATGTATATTCCATACATAGAACCATGTCTAAAGAAGGAAGAGGTTCACATACCTCGCGACGCTTATTGTTATACCCCGTATTTCCAGAGTATATACGTGAGGGCGTACGTATTAAATTTTTTTTTTGCCTTAAGAATTGGCTTTGGTTCGAAATTTGGGCACAAGTGCCGAATAGAGTCGATTTCGTAAACGCTTTCCAGCTTTACGTTGGGAAAATTCCGCTATGTCATTTAGTATTTTTGGATTTTTCCGAGCAACTAACATTTTGGACCAACGGGAGGGTGACACTTGTCACCTCATTGACGAAAGAGGAGCTTGGCCTTGGCCGATTGGTTCATGGTTTTGTGCCTTGTTTTGTGGCTTGTTTTGTGCCATGTTTTGTGGAGTAGGGGTTAGGGTGCACTTGGCTTGATCTTGGCCTTACACTTGCTATACACTTGGAAGGATCTTGGCCATTGGTTGGCTTTTGGTTTTGCTATAAATACCCCCCTCTCTTTGAAGACTTCATTCATCCAAAAATCTTCCAAGTTTTGGAAACCCCTCCCCTCCCTCTTGTTGACTCTCGTCCAAGAGCCCCTCTCCCCCTTAAAAATTGGCTTTGGCCGAGAGGCCACCCTCCCCTGTGGTGCCTTGGAGTGGGGTACCCACTAGCCTAGTTGTTTTGATAATACCCCTTGTTGTGGTATAGAAATACTCCCCTAGTATTGTTATAATGCCCAAAATACCTTAGCCTTGTACCTTGTAGTATTCCAAAGATATCTCTATACGTAGAGCCCGGAAATACTACCTTTTGTCCTTTTTAGTCTCAAACCGAAACCCTAAGGAAATCTTCATTGTTGTTTGAAGTACTTAAGAGAAGTTGGTTAGAACTTCTAAGGGATGTTTGGAGAGGATTGGAGCACTGAGTAGAGCTAAACCTTGCTCGTGAGCGACATTAAACTCGGATAATTTTGGGCTTATCGAGGTAAATATCTTGTCTCCTATTGTAATTGGAAATTACATATGTGTTGAATATATAGTTGTTGTATACTATATATAGAACTGAACTTGGTATTGTGGGCAATGTCTTTTGACTTAAGCTCAAGAATGAAGAATTGAGCGAAGAATCATAAGGTTAATAAAGAGAAGAATCAACTATAATTACCAGATCAGTATTGCGAGATCGGTGTAGTATTCGAGTAGGATGGTACACGTCCGGTTAGGCGTGAACCCCTGGTTGGCTTGGTAGCCGACCTCGTTAGAGGAGGAGATTTACGCTGTTGCGGGGGGGGGGGGGGGAGGTGCTGCGGAATTTTCTGTAGAAAAAGTGGAACGTGGGTTTTGGGGTTAAAAGACGTTTGTGACCTTTATAGTTGAAACAACTAAGAGTAGCGTATGATACGCGGGGAGTGGAGAGGGCTAGCAAGGTTGTAGTACTTGGAGCATTTTGCTTATTGTCGATAAATCGTCGCGAGGTATGTGAACCTCTTCCTATCTCTTCTAGCATGATACGTGTGAACTATGTAGTACGGTGACGCATACGTGTTAATCGTGTTTGATTGTTCTTAAACATAAAGTGTTATAACTTTATGGGAAGTTGGTTATAACTTTTTATGTAGGTAAGAAAATACTTTGTGGTTTTAAAAGGTAATCGATGGAATTATAAGCGCTAGTTATAATAAAGAACTTGATGTATTTCAAAAGATTTATAAATCGTTTTGGAAGGAGAGAGTAACACTTGGTTTTAAAGGTTTTAAAAAGAGTTATACTAGCTTTATGGGGAGTTAGGTATAATGTCTTAAGAGAGGTAAAGAAAATGGTTTACTGATGTTAGAAGTTAAGAGACTTGATCTTATAAGATAAGAGACTTAACTTATTTGTTTTAATGAGGATGTTTGTGTGAAACCTCATTCGTGAGTAATGAGTACTTGGTTTTATTTAAAGGGATAATGTTTTACTGATTTCGGAAATCGAATGTGTATCGGCTGCACCATCGCGGCGTTAATAAAGGAAAATGTATTGAATAATGATGTATCGTATTAAAACCAGTAGAAACCTCCATCCGCATAGAAACTAAGATGAGACAAAATGATATTACATTTTCTAGATCATGGTCATTGTAATAAGAATGTTGTAAACAAGAATAACCTACTCACGCGAGACTTATATTACTCAATTGTTCTAAAAAGAAATCAAGTGATTAAGTTTATGAACTATGAAACCATTTGAAATGAAATGAGTAATCTAATCTAAAGGCAAACGGAACTTAGGAAAAGAATGTTGTTACTTGATTTTGAAAAGGGATGTGGGTTGGTCATTCTTATACTACTGTATCGTGACTTTATAAAAGTAATGGATCTCTTTTAAAAGAACTTAACGTATGTAGTACTTGGGGTTAAAAAAACCGGACTTTGGCATAATATGAAAGTACTTTGAGTTGCGCCTTATGCTTGGCTTGTTGTGAAACTTGCCTATGCTTGTTGTTGTGAAACTTGCCTATGCTTGTGATGATAGCCTTTGTTGTGCGGTGTGGTATTTACGTATTCGCGGTTCTCGATAGGCCGGTTGACTTGTTGAGAACTTACTTGGACGCGTCGCGGTGATGGAGAATTCCACGGGTATGTTTCCATTTTGATTGCGCCTTGTCTTGTTGATGTCACATGGACATACACCGATGCAAGATTCCGGCATGGGCCATGCGCGTGGTTGACCACCCAAGATATTGTTATTGAGGTAACATGGACATGTCTACACCACGCAAGATTCGGGCGTACGCGTACGCGCCTTGTGTTGCAACATGGGCGTGTCTACACCGTCACGATTCGGCACGTGGCGTGCGGCGGTTGACCACCCAAGATATATATTGAGGTAACATGGACATGTCTACACACGCAAAGATTCGGGGCATGTGGCCACGCGCCTTATTATTGTTGCAACATGGACGTGTCTACACCGGATGCAAGATTCGGCATGTGGCTACGCGGCGGTTGACCACCCGATATATTGTTATTGAGGTAACATGGACATGCTACACCGGCGCAGATTCGGGCATGTGGCCACGCGGCCTTGTTATTATTGCAACATGGACGTGTCTACACCGACGCAGATTCCGGGCGTGGCCACGCAGGTGACCACCCAAGATATTGTTATTGAGGTAACATGGACATGTCTACACCGACGCAGATTCGGGGCGTGCGCCTTGTTATTATTGTTGCATCATGGACATGTCTACACCGAAGCGATTCGGGGACGCGCCACGCGAACATGATGGATATTATGGGCGTGAGACCCATAATTATATTTGAGTGGTGACTTTGAGGCGTGAGTCCCCGACTTGCTTTTTATGTTGCATCTTGTATTTTGGTTATCATACATCCTCGCTTGTTAAGCTATTATGATTTCATTTACTGATGTTGTGATTTCACATACTTGCCAGTTATCGACCTCCTTAGCCGCGTCAAATGCCGCAGTGTAGGTACATCGGCCGTGGATCCTCGCTCGTGATCTCGGTTGGCGTTTTGGGAAGCTCCGTTTCTCGGAGGATTATCTTTGGTATGTGTTCCCGAGTTGTAGGTTCTTGTACATCTGGGGTATGGCGGGCCTCGTCCCGCCATAGTCGTTGTAAATCTTAGGTCTGTAGAATCGTTGTGGGCGGTTGTAAAAGGATTAAACTGTCGGGTTTTATGTATATACCGGGCGCAAATCGCTTTTGGTTGCTGTCTATTTATTATATCTCTTGTTTCATGATTCATGTTTTATTTTCCGCTGGTTTTCTCGATGTTGTATCACTAGGGTGCCCGGGTAAGGCACGATGCCGCCCGTTCGGGCGTTACAAAGTGGTATCAGCGATTAGTCCTCGGAAAGTGTCTGCACCGTGTTCAGTCTTGATTATCGGTGTGTGCACCACATCTATAATCGGAGGCTATAGGACATTTAGGATTAGTTTCTATTCTTCTCATTCCGAGATCGTGCCTTAGCCGTGTTGTAAGTTGGACCCTCCGACGTGTTTCGTTTTACGATTATGCCTCGCGAAAGGCAACCAGGCGAGGCCCGAAGGCAAAGCCGAGGAGCCGCAGCTGGATTCAGAGGAGTACGAGGCGCAGCCCGGCCAAGAGGTAGTGCTTCAGGCGAAGTTGGCCGCCACAAAGACCAAATAGTTTAGAGCGCAGCATGGCCGCCGAGACTACACTGAGCCTCCACCCCACACCGAGCGGGAGAGACGGGTCAGAGAGATGGCTCGTTATTGGCGAGGTTGTGGCGGATATGCCGGACGCAGCCCAGTTCAAAGAAGACTGTAGTGCACCCAGAGCTGAGGCTGAGGCTACTGGATTTCTTAGTTGTAGCCCGCCCGAGTTTTACTCGAGGCCGTAGGATGATCCGCAGGAGTTCATCCGCTCGCAGAGGATCACGCGTGATCAAGGCTTCAGAGACCGAGTCGGTGACATTTGTTCGCATCGGCTGCGTGATACCGCAATGATCGTTTGACTCGGAGCTTTCGGGGAGAGCATGCACTTCACCGCTTGGGACGAGTTTTGGGGCCTTCTCGCATTTCTTGCCTCCACAAAATGAGAGGGCTCGCCGGCATTTTTGATGTTGAGGCGCGACCGCGCATGCCGAGTACAATGTGAGTTCGACTCATTGGCGGTATGTTCCGCATTAGTAGCTAGTATGGAGGATCGAGTGCACCGATATGTTACGGGCTCGATGATTACCTAGCGAGAGTTGTTCGTGTTTCTTCACCGGCATGGACATTGCCGCATTCGTGCTCATGACTTGTGCGATGAGCGCAGAAGATCGACGCAGGACGCTTGCCACAAGAAGGCCAAGACGGTCGGATATTTTGGCGACTTTCGAGGCGGACCGCCAAGAAGACTAGTTATGCACTCCGCCATTGCAGAATAGTCCTCCGCAGCCGGGACCTCGGGATATTCGGAGCGTCGTGGCTCCTGTGTTTGATCGCGAGTAGGGTGTTGGCGGACGCATCACCCCTACCTCGGTGTGGCCGATGTGGTAGACGATTTGGAAGTGTCGTAGTACGAGGAGCTTGTTATTCTTGCGCCACCAGGCCATATGACGAGATCGTTCGACTGTGGTAGACTGGTAGATAACACAGATTACTAGAGCGGGCCACTGAGGTCGCGGTGGAAGTTCGATTTTAGCGGCCTTGAACCGCCTAGTTTCGTATATCCTTAACTACAGAGTTTTGTGTGTATTGATGTTGTCGATGTGTTTAATGATATGTTTGGATAGCTTTGTGCTAAAATGTGATTTAGAAACCTAGTTAGTGAAAAGGGTAAGTCCTGGTAGTGTGAAATGGAAGTGGTAGCTTTCGACTGTAGAGGTAAGATTGTTCGGATCTAGAAACTAGAGAGTTGGGCGCTACGATGGTCGGGTTGGGGCCATGTTGGGCCAACCCGGCCCCGCTTTTGAGCGGTCAGCTCGGGTCCCCGGTGGTGGTCACGAGTGCTAGCCCAAGTTTAGATGACCATCGTATGAGTTCGTGGATACGCTCGATCGTAATCAGTTCGTGAAGGCGGGAATGGCCTTAGGGAAATTGAGGTTAGCGAGATGACCAAGTTTGAGGTAGTGACTCAAGGGTTGGAAACGTGCGCTGACAGTGTACTGACACTAGAACGAGTTCGAGTGTTCGTGACAGTACTACGAGTAAGCGGAGAAGTGAACGTGTGTTTTTGTGGCGGGTGTGGCATGATTGTTTTCAGACGTATAGCGGTGAAGACTATCGACGCCGCTTTGTTTTGAGACTTGAATGAACATTCGGGACGAATGTTTCTAAGGGGGGAAGAATGTTATACCCCGTATTTCCAGAGTATGTACGTGAGGGCGTACGTATTAAATTTTTTTGCCTTAAGAATTGGCTTTGGTTCGAAATTTGGGCACAGTCTGTCGAATAGAGTCGTTTTCGGCCAACGTTTCCCGGCTACGCTGGGAAAATTCCGCTATGTCATTTAGTATTTTTGGATTTTTCCGAGCAACGAACATTTTGGATTAACGGGAGGTGACACTTGTCACCCTCATCGACGGTAAAGAGGAGCTCGCCTGGCCGATTGGTTCATGGTTTTGTGCCTTGTTTTGTGGCTTGTTTTGTGCCATGTTTTGTGGAGTAGGGGTTAGGGTGCACTTGGCTTGATCTTGGCCTTACACTTGCTACACTTGGAAGGATCTTGGCCATTGGTTGGCTTTTGGTTTTGCTATAAATACCCCTCTCTTTGAAGACTTCATTCATCCAAAATCTTCCAAGTCTTGGAAACCCCTCCTCCTCTTGTTGACTCTCGCCCAAGAGCCCTCTCCCCTTAAAATTGGCTTTGGCCGAGGCCACCCCTCCCCTCATGTGGTGCTCGTGGGGTACCCCAGCCTAGTTGTTTTCGTGATAATACCCCTTGTTGTGGTATAGAAATACTCCTAGTATTGTTATAATGCCCAAAATACCTTAGCCTTGTACCTTGTAGTATTCCAAAGATATCTCTATACGTAGAGCAAATACTACCTTTTGTCCTTTTAGTCTCAAACCGAAACCCTAAGGAAATCTTCATTGTTGTTTGAAGTACTTAAGAGTTGGTTAGAACTTCTAAGGGTTGTTTGAGCGGATTGGAGCACTCGGAGTAGAGCTAAACCTTGCTCAGAAGGCATTAAACTCGGATAATTTTGGGCTTATCGAGGTAAATATCTTGTCCCTATTGTAATTGGAAATTACATATGTGTTGAATATATAGTTGTTGTATACTATATATAGAACTTGGTATTGTGGCAATGTCTTTGACTTAAGCCCGAAGAATGAAGAATTGAATCGCATGTAGAAGGTTAATAAAGAGAAGAATCGAACTATAATTACCTGATCAGTATCAAAGATCGGTGTAGTATCGAGTAGGATGGTACACGTCCGGTTAGGCGTGTGAACCCCGTTGGCTTGGTAGCCTACCGATAGAGGAGAGATTTACGCTGCTGTTGCGGGAAGCCGCCAATTTTACGTAGAAAGATATAACTTGTGTTTTGGGGTTAAAAGACGTTTGTGACCTTTATAGGTGAAAGTACAAAGATTAGCGTATTCTAAGCGAGGTGGAAAGGGCTAGCAAGGTTGTAGTACTTGGAGCATTTTGCTTATTGTCGATAAATCGTCGCGAGGTATGTGAACCTCTTCCTATCTCTTCTAGCATGATACGTGTGAACTATGTAGTTTGCAGACGCATACGTGTTAACTGTGTTTGATTGTTCTTAAACATAAAGTGTTATAACACTTTATGGGAAGTTGTTATAATACTTTATGTAGGTAAGAAAATACTTTGTGGTTTTAAAAGGTAACTGATGTGAATTATAACTGGCTAGTTATAATAAAGAACTTGATGTATTTCAAAAGATTTATAAATCGTTTTGGAAGGGAGAGTAACACTTGGTTTTAAAAGGTTTTAAAAAGAGTTATACTAGCTTTATGGGAGTTAGGTATAATGTCTTAAGAGAGGTAAAGAAAATGGTTTATCGATGTTAAGTTAAGAGACTTGATCTTATAAGATAAGAGACTTAACTTATTTGTTTTAATGAGGATGTTTGTGTGAAACCTCATTCGTGAGTAATGAGTACTTGGTTTTATTTAAAGGGATAATGTTTTACCGATTTGGAAATCGTAATGTATCGACGCATCACCGCAGCGTTAATAAAGGAAAATGTATTGAATAATGATGTATCGTATTAAAACCAAGAAACCTCCATCCGCATAGAAACTAAGATGAGACAAAATGATATTACATTTTCTAGATCATGGTCATTGTAATAAGAATGTTGTAAACAAGAATAACCTACTTCTCACGCGAGACTTATATTACTCAATTGTTCTAAAAAGAAATCAAGTGATTAAGTTTATGAACTATGAAACCATTTGAAATGCAGGTTGAGTAATTGAAACTAGGCAAACCGGAACTTAGGAAAAGAATGTTGTTACTTGATTTTGAAAAGGGATGTGGGTTGGTCATTCTTATACTACGTATTGGGTGACTTTTATAAAAGTAATGGATCTCTTTTAAAAAGAACTTAACGTATGTAGTACTTTGGGGTTAAAAACCCGGACTTTGGCAAAATATGAAAGTACTTTGAGTTGTGTGACTTTGCCTATGCTTGTTGTTGTGAAACTTGCCTATGCTTGTTGTGAAACTTGCCTATGCTTGTGATAGCCTTTGTGCGGTGTGGTATTTACGGTTACCGGTCTCTCGATAGAGGCCGTTGACTTGTCGAGAACTTACTTGACGGCGTCTTGCAGTGATGGAGAATTCCACGGTATGTTTCCATTTTGATTATCGCCTTGTTGTTGATGTCACACGGACATGTCTACACCGATGCAAGATTCGGGGCATGTGGCCACGCGGCGGTTGACCACCAGATATTGTTATTGAGGTAACATGGACATGTCTACACCGACGCAGATTCCGGTACGTGGCCACGCGGCCTTGTTATTATTGCAACATGGACGGTCTACACCGACGCAAGATTCCGGGGCACGTGCTACGCAGGTTGACCACCCAAAGATATTGTTATTGAGGTAACATGGACACGTCTACACCGATGCATTCCGGTACGTGGCCACGCTTGTTATTATTGTCGCAACACGGACGCGTTCACACCGACGCGATTCCGGCACGTGGCTACGCGCAGGTTGACCACCCAAAGATATTGTTATTGAGGTAACATGGACATGTCTACACCGGCAAAGATTCGGGTATGTGGCCACGCGCCTTGTTATTATTGTTGCAACATGGACGTGTCTACACCGACGCAGATTCCGCATGTGGGCTACGCGCGTGGTTGACCACCCAAGATATTGTTATTGAGGTAACATGGACATGTCTACACCGGCGCAAAGATTCGGGGCTACGCGCCTTGTTATTATTGTTGCATCACGGACATGTCTACACCGAGGCGATTCCGGGCACGCGCGTGACGCGAACATGATGGATGTTATGGGCGCGAGACCCATAGTTATATTCGAGTGGTGACTTTGAGGCGTGAGTCCCCGACTGACTGCTTTTATGTCGCATCGTATTTTGGTTATCATACATGCCTCCGCTTGTTAAGCTATTATGATTTCATTTACTGATTTGTGATTTCACATACTTGGTACTGTTATCGACCTCCTTCGGCCGCTCACGCCGCAGTAGGTACATCGGCCGTGGATCCTCGCCTCGTGATCTCGCTCAGCGTTTTGGGAAGCTCCGTTTCTCCGAGGCTTATCTTTGGTATGTGTTCCCCGAGTTGTAGGTTCTTGTACATTCGTGGTATGGCGGGCCTCGTCCCGTCATAGTCGTTGTAAATCTTAGAGTGCAGAACTCGTGCGCAGGTGGTTGTAAAAGGATTAAACTGCTCGGGTTTTATGTATACCGAAGGCAATCGCTGGGTTCCTGCCTATTTATTATATCTCTTGTTTCATGATTCATGTTTTATTTTCCGGTTTTCTCGATGTTGTATCACTAGGGTGCGGGTAAGGCACCGAATCTGCCCGGTTCGGCGTTACACTTATCGACAAGTAGCAAAATGCTCCAACGTACTTCAACCTTGATAGATATTCCATCCTTCAAGTAGAATACGCTATACTAAGTACTTCAACCTATAATGGTCACAATCGCCCATTAATCCTCTTACTTCAAACGTAGAGTATTCTAAGTGCTAAGTCGCTAATTTTACGGAAAATCTGACAAAGACCTCCTTTGTTTCTACTAACTTTGCCACCTTTTTCAAGGCCGAATACAATAACCAAACAGCCTCAATTGGCTCACCACAATTTATAAGGTAGTCCAATACAAATGAATAACAACTAATACAACTACTACTCCAAATTCGCCAATGTTTATAACAATACCAATTCTTATTCAATTCCATTTCGATACAAATTGGTAGCATAATATGATATCAAGCCGCAATCGACATAACTACTACAATCCTCAAGTAGGTAAACATGCGACGATTCTAATTAACGACCAAAATTGCATTTCAATTTCAAAAGGCTAATCATGCCATTTCGGTTTGGGCTCCTAAATTCCATAACACTTATCAAACTTCATAACACATATCACATGATCATTTCTAACTTATAACAACATGAAATCTTCAATTACAAAAGTAAAACGAAGATTATACCTCAATTAGCCCAAAATATGATCCAAGAGTACAAGTCGATCCCTAACACCTTTAGCTCCTCCTTCGACATTCCAATCCACTCCAAGCCACCCTGAAGCTTATGAAAACTCATCTTCAAGTTTCAACTTCAAAGTTGAATAACCCTTTAGGTTTTCGCCATGACTAATAATACGAAAACACCACATTTCCGGATCTTTCTATTGAGAAACACTTACAATACCCTTAGGTACCTTGGTTTAAAGTGGGGAATTATTGGACAACAATTGAAAAAATTTTCTTCAAACCCTAGCCTATGGTCGAGAGCTTCCTAACGCTTTTTCATCAATTTTTCTTGAAAAATTGCTAAGTGTTAAGCCTTGTCTTGCACTAGGAGCTTATATAAATAAACGAGGGTCAAGATTAGAACAAATGGGTGGTTTGATGTTTTTCACGGATCAAGCCAAGTGGCATTGACCTAGTCAACAATGTCATGCTAAAATGTCTTTGCAAGACTTGATCTTTTAATTTGTGGTCAAAAGACCATTTTCTCCATGTCATTTTCGCCCAAGACCATTAAGGGGGTGACACGTGTCGCCTCCCGCTCACCGCAATATTTCGCTTTTCCGACAATTCCATAATTCGATAAATTTTTACTCGCCTCAAACCTTAACATCTTTGAGTTCTTACGCACGCTCTTATAAACATATCCCGGGAATTCGGGTGTAACATCGACTCACGACTAAGAAAATCCGCCACAACATCGCCTTCCCGTGGTACAGATATCAACATCGTAATCCTTAAGCAACTCTAACCACCGCCTCGTCGTATGTTCAGCTCCTCTGGTCAAGATATACCGAGGCTCTTGTGGTCTGTATAAATATCCACGTGAACCCCATACAAATAGTGCCTCCAGATCTTCAAAGCGTGAATCACCGCACTCCAAATCATGGGGGTAGCCTCTCGTGTTTCTTAAGCCGCTGGACGCTGTATGCTATAACTCTACCCCGCTGATCAACACACATCCCAGCCCGATGCCCGACGCATCACAATACACGACATAACCATCCGACCTTCCGGAAGAGTAAGAACGGGGCGGCCGCCTTCTTTTCAAAGAATCGAAACCCCGCCACAAGCATCACCATCAAACTTAGCCGCTTTCGAGTCACCTAGTCAATGGTGCAGATAAGCAAACTTCTACGAACCGCCGATAATATCCTCGCAAGGCCCGTAAAATCGCGAACCTCGGCTTGAGTAAGAGGTCAGGCCAAGTCCTCGATCGCTTCGATTCGCCGAGATCCACTGAATGCCATCACCACAATATGCCCAAGAAAAGCCACCGGCTAACCAAAACTCACATTTGGAAAACTTAGCGATAATCGCTGTCCCGAGAATCACAAGACAGCCTCAAATGCTCGCACGCTCCTCGCCCGAGCGAGAATAAACCAAGATATCATCAATGAACACTATCACAAACGTGTCCAAAATGGTTTGAACACTCGCTCATCAAATCCATGAATACCACGAGCATTGGTCAACCCAAAAGACATGACCGAACTCATAATGCCCGCATCGTCCGAATGCGCCCTGTGGACATCCACCTCTCTCGACTCGAACTCGATGATAGCCCGATCGCAGATCAATCTCGAGAAACATCTCGCGCTCGCAATCCGGTCGAACAAATCATCAATCCCGGAAGGGTATCTGTTTAATGGTCACCTTGTTCACCGTCAGAATCAACACATGCGCAGCTGGCCCCGCCCTTCTTCTTCACGAACAATACCGCTTCCTGTGGTGAAACACTAGGCCTAATGAAGCCCTTCTCCAGCAAGTCTCTCACCGGTCCTTCAACTCTCTCAACTCGGCAGTGCCATTCTCGTATGGCGAATGGAAATAAAGCCGAGTGTCCGCAAAGACATCTATACAAAACTCGATCTCCTCTCGTGAGGGATACCGAGGTCGTCTGAAACACGCCCGGGAACTCTCTCACCACCGAATCGCTCAAAATCTGCACCGCAGCCTCAGATCAAACACCAACGAGATGGTAGATATACCCTTCGCACCATCTTCCTAGCCTTGAGGTAGGAAATAAACCTACCTTTGGCGATACCGCTCCTCCCACTCCACAACCGGCCTCAGAAATCGGAACTGCATTACTTTCTCTGCAGCCTACATTGGCGAAAGAAGCTAGCCAATCCATCCCCATGATCACGCCGGTCAATCATCTCCAACTCTATCAAGTCGCCAGTGGTCCGACGATCAGAATGGTCACAGACAAGCTCTATATACCCGCCGAGCTACCACCGAATCACCCATCGCGTAGCTACCTCGAGTGGTCTATGGACTCGTGCTCTATCCCTATCCTACTAGCAACAAGTGGGAGATATATAGACAGAGTAGAACCCTAATCTATCAAAGCATACACATCAAACCTAAACCGATAAGGTACTGGACGACATCGTGCGAGGCCTCCGATCCCGCTTACCGACAAGGCATAAATGCGGTTCTCGAGGACCGCTAGAATCGACTCGCGCCACGACTCGCCGAGACCCGCTGGTCCACGAGTACCGCCCTCCGGGCGAGTAATCGCTTGGGACGATGAAGAAGCGCAATGCACCGTAGGCCGAGCCCTACCACCGCCGCCGCCTGGCGACAAACTCGCGAAATGACCGCCGCCACAAGTATAGCAAGCTCCCGAGTACCCCTGCATGGTATCTACCACAACGGCACACCGAAAGCACTCAACGTTAGCACTCGCTACTCGAAATCAAGTCCCGGGCCCCGACCGCCTCGATCGCTCGGCCGCACCGAAAATGATGTAGAGCGCTCGCGCCTGTGGTGCAAATCGACTTCTACCGATGCCACCCACCCCGAGAACCACCAAAAGAACCGCCGCTCGCCTTCTTCTCGCTGATATCGCTTACCCGCGGTCTCTACGCCTCGTGATCCTAGCGCATGAGCTCAGATACGGTAATGTCCATGCTCGATCAAGCGGACACACCGCACAAGACTCACCATGTAATCATCTAGCCTGACATAGCGATGCACCGGCCCTCCATATTCGCTACCAGCAGTGGACATATCGAGCCAAAGAATCAAACTCGACATCAGACTCCCTAATCGCAAGGCCCTCCCTGCCTCAAAGAACAAGAATCTATCAGCTCGTGCCTCCTCATCCGCGGAGGCAAGAAGTGTGAGAAAAGCCTCAAAACTCATCCCATACCGCTGGAGTGCATGCTCTCCCGAAAGCTCCTATGAATCAAAACCAATCGATCGCGGTATCACGCATGACGCGAACCGAATGTCATGCATCTACCAAGCTTGATCACCCGCATGATCCTCTCAGAATCGACGGATGAACTCCGCGATCATCCTCCCGCCGACCAGAAACTCGCGGCTACAACTAAGGAAATCCCGTAGCCTCAAATCGCTCGCCTGGTGCACTACAGCGCTGAATCGAATCGCCAACCCACTGCCTCTCATGTTCGCCACAATCCGAGCAAATAAATGGGCCATCTCTCTGCACTTATCTCCTCTCGCTTCCAGCCGCGGATCGAGGTACGGCATCGCGTCTCTCTGGGCCGGGCGGCCATGGAACTCGCTGCCTCGCATAGATCGGGCTCGAGCCTCGTGACTTGAATGTCTCGCTAGCAGCCTCTTGGCCGCTTTGCCCTTCTCGCCCGGTTGCCTTTACGCGAGGCATAATCAGCATAGAAAGGAATACGTTAGAGGGTCCAACCTATAACACTTTCTAAAGCACGATCTCGTAATGAGAAGAATGGAAACCAATCCTAAATATCCTATAGCCTCGACATATTGGTGCACGACACACACCGATAATCAAGACTCTACTAGATACGGCTCAGACACTTTCCGAGGATTAATCGCTCGATACCATTTGTCACGACTGCTCGGCCCATGATCGTGCTCACGGCACCCAAGTAGTCATACATCGAGTAATCAATGGAATATAAAAACAAGACATGAAATAGTTGTAAATGAGACACGCTTTATGTGAGAAAAGTCGCTTTTCTAAGATATATATATAAACATGGTTTAGAAGCTACATCCCAAACTGCATAACATGACTACAAACCTCTAAGGAAATATACAACTATGGCGACAGGCCCGCCATACCTCGACCGCATAAAACTATCTACAACAGTGAGATCATACCTAAAAGTAGAGCTCCTAGAAGACGGAGCTCCCGACACCAACGCAAAAGATCCTAAGGACGCGGATCTAGCACTGCCGCTTTACTCATGCAGATGAACGCAGCCCCGGCGAGGTCAAGATAACAGTACCAAGTATGTGAAACTATAAAGTACTTAAATGAAATCAAAGTATTTAAAACCTTTTCACAAATACAATCGCTCAATTGCACATAGCCACATCACAAACAACAACAAGAATAGGAAAATCAGAATGTGTCTATTCTAGGCCGCGAACGATCGGGCAAGGCCAATCGCCCATAGTATCATTCGCGTGACTAGTCCTCGACTTCCGCACCGCATAGTCACACACGCACCGCACGAGGTATTCTCGATCGGGGTAGCCAACCCCTGCACCGCCGACTCCCGCACCGCATAGTCTCAATAGACCGCATAGTCCCATGGACCGCATAAGGAATCTTCGTGATCGCTAAACACCCGAATGATCAACTCGAGCATACCGCTGCTCCGCATAGTCTCACAGACCGTGATAGCCGTATAGACCCGCATCGCGTGGCAAGCCCGGTATAATAAGTCGGCGTGTAGGTGATATAATAACAAGACAACAGACTTACCGCTTAGCAACGTAAGCACAAAGAACGACCCTTTACACAAAGATTACAAGACACTAACACAGTAGATCATAATATGTCTACTTATCAAACAATCTTATTACACTTACCGTAAATCAATACAAGGCTTTTATAAACAAACAAGTAAACAGCTTTTTATCTTTCTTAAGTCATATACCTAACTTCCCATAAAGCTAGTATAACTCTTAAGCTTTTGTTTTAAAACAAAATATTTATCTTCTTTTAAAAATGATTCAGTAGTTCTTTTGAAATGCATCAGGATTCTTATTATTCAGGCTTAAGTCAAAAGACATTGCCGTAGTTATTATTCAGGCTTAAGTCAAAAGACATTGCCGTAGTTATTATTCAGTTAATACACGTACGCCTACCGCACTATATATATATGTTAAAATATCATGCTTAGGAAGAATCACATACCTTCTCGTAAAACCTCCCGCCAAGTCAATATGTCGCGCAGAGAATCACCTATAATAGTCACTGACATCTATCAACGCCTAGATCAGATCGTATAAAGCTCTAAGCAGGGTTCTCAATTTACGGAAAGTCGGGCAAAGCACTTCCTACCCATGAGCTATATAAGTTCATCAGTGAAAACAAATTCTATGTAAGCACGCTTTAATTATTCTTCTTTATACCCTTCATCTGTGATAATAGCTCAATTCTATTCTGTAATATTCTTCTAAGTATTTAATACTTATTCTTATACTACTACAGTATGTATTCTCTAATACAAAAGAGGGTTAGGATTATTTACCTCGGTAAGCCCAATAATATCCTAGATAAAAGTCGCGCCTGAGCAAGGTTTAACTCCTAAGTTGTACGCTCCGGTAGCTCCAAGAACACCTTAGAAGTTCTTCACAACTTCTACTAAGGACTAAGGGATTTGGGCTAGGGTATTTTTGGCATTATAACAATACTAGAAGGAAACTTTTCTACCAAGGGAGGGGGGTAGATTTCGGCTAGGCAGTGAAGGCCCTCGCCACACTTACTCGGGGGAGATAGCTTTGACGAACAAGCTCGGGAGAGGAGGGTTTTTCAAGACTTGAAGTAATTTGTGGACGAAGAACTCTTCATCTTTGGGCGGGTATTTATAGGTCAAGAAGTGGCCAACCAAGCGGCCAAGATGATGCCAAGTGCAAGGCAAGTGTAGGTGAAGATTTAGGCAAGTGTCCATACACAAAATATCCTACCAACTCCTTGACTTGTGCAAAGGCACAAAAACGTACACCAAGTCCAATTGGCCCAACGGACGATTTCAAGTCCACCAATCGGAGGTGCCAAGTGTCGCCTCCCGCTGGTCCAAAATGTTTCGCCTCTAAAAATCCGCAAAAATTAGAAATGGCATAGCCGAAATTTTCCTACTAAGTCGTGGAAACGCTTCATTGAAAACGACTTTTTAGCGAGTCAGGCACAATTTTCGAACTTGGCCTAACTTTAGGCTAAACTTTCAGACGACGCCTCACGTACATACTCCGAAATACGGATATAACATTTATACTCTTACCCCAAGCTGTGGTAAAGGTGTGGTATAACTATCTTGGGAGCCGTCAGATATACTCTTACCGAGAAAGTGGTAAAGAGTGGTATAACTATCTTGGGAGCGCCTCGTATATACTCTTACCCCGAGAAGGTGGTAAAGGTGGTATAACTATCTGGGAGCTACCCTCGATATACTCTACCCTGGAGAAGGTGGTAAAGCAGTGGTATAACTATCTGGGAGCTACCCTCGATATACTCTACCCCGGAGAAGTGGTATAACTATCTGGGATTTACCTCGATATACTCTTACCCGATCTCATCCGGCCATCATACATAACATAAGCCCTACCGGCTTATCATACATAACATAAGCACTACCGGCTTATCATACAATAAATAAGCAAGTTAAGAAATCCCCCTAACTTCTTATTAGTCTTATTCATATACACTCTCATTTTAGTTTACTTAAGGCACTAACGTGTCATTATAAATCCGGGAGTTTAACCCAAAGTACTACGTACTTCTATTCTTTTAAAATGACTCATTTTCATATAAAACTTCCAAGATACTAATAACCGTAGTATCAAGTCATAACTACATTTTAAGACAAGTCACAATACCTTTTTAGAAAATACATTTTCGCTTCTAAATCGTGACTTCTTTCTTTTAAAACCTTAAGCAATTGATGCCTTTAAATCAATTTGCCTTTCGTTATTTCAAGTCATTTAACATACTTAAATTACTTAGAGTAAACCACTCTTTTTAACCTTTCATAAAGCTATTATAACCAACTTCCCATAAAGCCGTTATACTAGCTTTATACATTAGCAACTTACATACTTCTTTATAACCAAGAGACTTAAACTTTCCAACAAAACAAGTATCAATAATACTTTCAACATACTTAAAGTCTCTTAACTTTTGAAAACCAAGATATCCTTAATATTTAAACAAGTGAGTTAATTCTAACTCAATCAACTTGACATTCTTAAAATAAGCCAAGGATATCAAATAGGCCTAGATTGTCAAAATCTCAGACGCCTACCGCACTATACATTTACAACTTATTCATGCTCAAGAGATAAGAAAGTTCCACATACCTCTTCGGTTTAATCCACTTGCTAAGTCCAATTCGCCGTACGTAGTATGTCAACCTATAATGACCATAGTACGTCTATTAACTTCTAGTTTCAAACATAGAATATTCCAAGTGCAAAGTCCCTAAATTCTACGGAAAATCGGACAACACTTCCTTTGTTTCTACATACTTTGCCATCTTTTTCAAGGCCGAATTCAATAGCCAAACACGCCACATTTAAGGCCCAACAAAGTAGCTAACAATAGGGGATTACACGCTTAATCAAGACATGTAAAATTCCGCCCCACAATATATAACAAACTAGTCTAAACTACAATGTCAATTCGGCAATTTGGGCAACAATACCAATTCTTATCCAATTTCCATTTCAATCCAAGTTGTTAGCATAACATGATATCAAGTGGCAATCGATTATAACTACTATAATCTTCAAGTAAGTAACATGCGACGATTCTAATAAACGACCAAATTGTAATTCAATTTCAAATGACTCAACATGTCATTTTCGGATTTTGAGCTTCCAAATTTCCATAACACTTATCAAACTTCATAACACATATCACATGATCACTTATAACTTATCATAACATGAAATCTTCAATTACAAAAGTAAAATGAAGGTTATACCTCAATTAGCCCAAATATGATCCAAGATCACAATTCGATCCTTAGAAACTTTAGCTCCTCCTTCGACGTTCCAATCCACTCCAAGCAACCCTTAGAAGCTTATGAATAACTCATCTTCAAGTTCCAACTTCAAAGTTGAATAACCCCTTAGGTTTTCGCCTTGCGACTAATACGAAAACACCATTTTTCCGGGATCTTTCTATTGAGATAACCTTACAATACTCTTAGGAACCTTGGTTTAAAGTGGGGAGATTATTGGACAAAAATTGAAATTTTTTCTTGTCCCAAGAACCTCAAACCCGAGAGCCCTCATAGTTGAAGAACAAGTTTCTTGAAAATTTCTAAGCTGGAACTAGTCTTGCTACTAGTATACATATATAACATAATGGAGGGTCAATATTAGAACAAATGGGTGGCCTAGATGTGTTTCACACGGATCCCAGCTGGCCTCGACTAAGTCAACAATATCAAGCTATTAGTCTGCAAGACTTGGTCATTTAAATTATGGTCAAATGACCATCCTATCCATGAATTTTTCGTCCAAGACCAAGTAGTGGGGTGACACGTGTCGCCTCCCGCTCGTCGCAATAATTCGCTTTCCCGACAATTCCATAATTCGATAAATTTACTCGCCTCAAACCTTAACATTTTTGAGTTCTTACGCACGCTCTATAAACATATCCTCAAATTCCGGTGTAACATTCTTCCCCTTAGAAACATTCGCCCCGAATGTTCTTTCGAGTCAAACTTAAAGATAGCGACATAGTCTTCTTTTACAACCCCTACATACCAATAATACCACACGAGGCCACATAACAATACATACTAAAATGTCAAGCCAAACCCCTACGTGTCAACGCTTGCTATTCGCATAAAGCTTCACGACTCTAAGCTTACTAATAATCTTTTCCTGATAAGCTTCACCTTATCCACAACCCGCGAATCAAGTTCGACCAAATAATCGAACCTCGCCTATGTCGAACCATCCAACCGCGATCTACACTTTCTACCTACAAGGCCTCATACATGGCCATCTAAATACCGGAAGGTATCTCATATCGTGACGTAACACAACAAGAGGCAATTAACCCTCCCGCTATTTCAAATCAAGAACACAGTCCGCAACCTATCCTCGCTCGGTTAGTACGCCTCGTCATTCGCCGGTCCGAGGGTGTAATGCAACACCGAGACTCACATGTGTCCCTAAAACCCTTCGAAAAACCTCCGGTTATCTGTAATCGAGCTCATCTGTCGACATCATAAACGTAGGAACCCGCACAACCGATCAATAAGCACCGCGCGCTTCTAAAACTCCGCCGACTAGTCCTCGCAGCACGGTACACGCAATCTATCCTCATCTCACAAAGACCATCCTGTTACTCAAACATGCTCTTCTTCTGAGAGCCGATTCGATATCAGATCATCACTAGATCCTCATACTATCGCCTCTTTACCTCCTCAACGATGGAAGACTTGAACCTCTCTGATCTAAACTTCATTAACCTTGGAAACAAATAATCGAACCCCGCCGTTAGCTAACGAATCTCACTGACCACGCCCCGCCTACCGCCGCCTTCGCATACTACTCTTAGATCCGCGACTAAGAGTATCTTTAACTGCTCGCTTTCCCCGGGTGGTATAGATATCGATATCACAATCCTTGAATAACTCTAACCACCGTCATTGCCGCAAATTCTATCGCCTCACCGCAGATATACTGCAGGCTTTTGTGGTCCGCATAAATATCCACATGAAGTCTATATATACGCCATGCCCCAAATCAGTAAGGCATGATTTAATCGCCGCCAACTCTAAATCGCGAGTGGCGTAATTTCCTTCCTCGCTTCCCTAACTACCGGAAAACATAGGCTCTATCTCTTATCGGGTGCACAAGACACAACCCAGCCCAACACCCAACGTGTTATCATAATAACCTAACCTCTAGTCTTTCGTGAGGAGTTAGAATCAGAGTCGAAGTCAACTTATCTTCCAATAACTGGAAGCCTTTCTCATTATCGCGAAATATTCGTATCCTTAATCTCACTTATGGTTCCTGCTTTCCTTTCTCTCAGTAACCAAACTTGGTCACTAAACTTAGATTTGATTCCTTTGCTTGCCTCCGGCTAAGACTTCATGTCAATCATAATTTAGTGGGATTTCGATCTCGAAAAGTTGTAACTGATTTTCCTTTCCGCCAGTAGAGCCTATAGTAGGTGATACCACATTTCTCGAAATGTTCTTACTTCCCATTATTTACTAACGGTCTTTACACTGTCCGGGGTAGTCATATCTCGCAACTTACATAACCAAAGTCGTATTCTCCTTTATCATTCGGGTCATAACCTTACCTTATGCTTATTATTAGCAAAAGTATTTCTATCTTGGTTCATAATCGCATAGCTTCATATATGCGCATTACCGCATTTTTCCTCACGACATTTCCTCGACCACTTCAGAACGCCATTCTTAATTACCCCAACACAATACTTTTCCCACTGCTATCCACAATCAGAACCTATGGCACGCCGACATCAAGACCTTACCACCTCCTATCCTTCGCCTAACAACACGGGTACACATAACCCCATAATACACAAATCGCCTTTTACGTGGGAGAGAACTTATCTCTATCAAAATCTAAATCATCAAGCGCCACCTTAATCGTGATAGATTTTCAAAATCTACCAACGATGTCTTCTATTTTCCGCAGCCTACGTGCATTTATTTTATTCTTGCCTCAGACATTTTCCCGAAATTATCCGGGTCGTGGCCCCGACCGCCACACCAAACCAACTCCAAGTACTCCAAGGGCACTTAACATAAATTCCTTCAAATTCAATTATTACTTACTTTCACAATTTACTTCAAGTGAACAAGTCACACGCATTTAAAAAGAAAACAATGATGCCAAAGAAGGAAGGATAATTCATCGTTACTACCACTTCTTCCTTTACACCGATAATCACCTACCGTAAAATCGAATCGAGCCAATCTCTCTTCGCACTAACGCTGGCATAACAAGAGGCCAACTAACCCATACTCATAATGACCTCAATGTCTGTCATAACAGCTCTTCTAGGTTCAAGTAGGTCCAACGATCAGATCGCTGCAAGCAATTATCTACCCGCTCGCTTCCACCCAACACTCACGCGTAGTCACCACAAAGGTCCTCATGGATTCGTGCCCATTTCTTTACACTTGCTTGCTCTCTTTTCACCGGTCGCATTTCTTTCCGCATTTCCAAACTTATACTAGCATACGCATAAATTCCATACTAATCTCGCCTCCACTTGGAGTTACTAAATTAAACAATATAAGGCCATTTCCGGCTCACAACTGGAACCCGTGGAACACGCCCACGAACCCGTAAGATGATTAACTAAACTTGGGTTTGCACCGCGTGACTCGCCACGTAGCGACTACTACCAACCGATCCCGCTTTCATTTCGCTACGGGCGACCCTTAATAGGTCCCCAACCCGACTCGGCCGATTTAACTCTTTCCTTGGTCTGTCTTAACTTTTACTACCCGAGAAGGCCTTATATACCTAAGGTCTCGGTGGTTATCACATTCTTAAGATCGCAATTTCCATGCTCCATGCCTACCTTATCCGTCCCCCCGTAAACGGGTACTAAACTTATCGTAATACCATAATCGTGTTGTCTTGACCACAACGACCATACTTACTCCATACGGATCTCACCCGTACCATTATCGAAATCCTACTACGTAGCTTAACCTATTAACATAGTCTTCCATTTAGTCCCTTAATTATAACCTCTTAAGGGTCCATTACATTCTCACACAACTCATCATCACCTAATTATCTCAAATTAGCACGTAAAACTTTGATGAGAGTTTCTTAACTGTTCATACCTTCCCGGTATTTTTAGTCCTTACCAAGTCCTGGTAATCTAAAATCATTCTAGGCAACACGCGTCTGACCCTCATACATAAATCCGTATAGTTGTATGTCACAATACCAACTATACTACAAACATTACTAACCTAGATACGCAATCCACATAATCTTTTCTGGGTCACTGCTGCCTTTCTCGTAGCTGCAAACAACATAACTTGTTAGGGAGAGACTATTACACCCCGTAAGTCCAGGACATGTATAATAGAATAGACGCGAGAACACAAGACTTGAGAAATTGGTACGAAAGGAAGAATTGTTTTTCCGACGGAAAATCTTCCGAACGCCGGAAAGGAAAAATGTTCGTTGTTGAGAATTGGATTCTCAAAATGCATTATTTGAAGAGTATGGAACTTATTAACATTATGGAAATTTATTTTTATGATTTGGTCATGGGGCCCACGAGGAATTTTACGCTTTGTGGCCCACGAGGTTACGAAATTTTACGGACGAATGAGAGGCGACACGCTGCACCCCACATATGGTCTTGGACGAATTTAGTAAGTGGTAAAATGGTCATTGACCATCAAGGAAGATAAGTCTTCAAAGCTTCGAGATCGTTGACTTGTCAACTTGTCCACTTGGCTATTATCCAAGCCGTCTTCATCCCAGCCACTCAAGTGTTGCAATCTAAGCCTTCCATTGTGTTTTATATACCACGATAGTAGCAAGACAAGCGTCTTCCACACTTAGAAAAATTGAGAGAACTTTGTGCAAACTTAATAGCTCTCTGTTCACCATTTGCTCACAAGGAAATTTTGTTGTTTTGATCCATTATTCACAAGACTTAAACCCAAGGTCCCTAAGGGTATTGTAAGGATATCTCAATAGAAAGATTTCAGAAAAATGACGTTTTCACGTTAGTCGCAAGGCGAAAACCTAAGTAGTTTTCCTAGTTTTGATTGAAAATGGAAGAGAAGTTGGTTGTGAACTTCTGAGGCTTCAAACAGAGGATTGAGCGTAAAGGAAAGCGAGCTAAGAATTGCTAAGGAGCGACTTTGAATCTTGGAAATTTTAAGGGCTTGTAAAGGTATAAATCTTGTCGCTTTAGCAATTAATGTTTACTTATCAGAAGTTATGGATATTAGCAAGCATGAGGTTTATATTACGAAGTTTGATAAGTATATTGGCTATTGGAACCCTAATCCAAAACTAGCATGTTTAGCCTTAACATTACAATTCAAGTTGATTATTAGTTTAAGTCGCCGACGTTGTATAAAGTTAAGGAAATCAGAGTCATTGTCGTTTATGACTATATAACCGTTATACCCGTATTTCCGCAGTATGCACGCTGGGACGACGAGAAAAGTTTGAGCCTTAAAGTTAGGCAAGGACGAAATTTTGTTCACAACTACCGAAAAGAATCTGCTTTCGATTTAAACGCTTTACAAAACTTCACAAGCGGAAAATTACGCCATGTCATTTATATTTTATGGATTTTTCCGAGAGACGAAATATTTTGGACCAACGAGGTGACACTTGTCACCCCGTCGGATGCGAGGGCGCCAATTGGACGATTTGGAGTCTTGGGTTAGGTAGGATATTTTGTGTAGTTGATGAGCAAGTGGGACCCACAAACACTTGTCCAAATCTTGACCCTACACTTGCCCACCACTTGGCTTAATCTTGGCCTTTGATTTCCCTATAAATTCCCCCCCGTGTGTGAAGACTTCTTCATCCACAAAAGTTTCTAAGTCTTGAAAACCCTTCCCCTTTGGGAGAGGTACTGGCCCAAGCCTCCCCTCCCCTCATGAGGCCTGGCCGAGAGGTACCCCCTTCCTAAATGGTGCTAGCCGAGGGTACCCCCTACCTTGAGAGTTGTTCTCGTAAATACACCCCCTTGGTAGAAAAGTATTCTCCTAGTATCATATTATTCCAAAATACTGCCCAAATACCTTGTAGTATTACAAGGTTACACCTATACTAAAAGCCCGTAAATACTATTATACTTTCCTTCGGTCACTAAACGAAACCCTAAGGAAAATCTTCACCGTTGGTCAAGTATTAAGAAGAAGTTTCGTAGAACTTCTAAGGGTTGTTTGGAGCGGTTGGAGCACCCTGAGTAGAGCTAAATGTTGCTCAGATCGACATTAAAACTTGATAATTTTGGGCTTACCGAGGTAAATAATCCTATCCTTCTATTGTAATTGGAAATTACATAATCGTAGTTGTATAGAAATGAATATAAGATTCATAAGAGATTTGAACTAATAGAAGGATATTACGTAAAAGACTTGAACCAAATCACATCGTAAGAATATTCTACTGAGTAGTCTAGACATCGATAGACTTGTATAACCTTTATAGGTTGAAAGTTCAGCGAAAGAAGCATGTATTACTTGAAAGTGGACAAGGCTAGCCGTTATAGCCAGGAGCGCTTTTGTTATACCCCGTATTATTTGCAGTATGTACGCGAGGACGACGAGGAAAAATTTAAGCCTTAAAGTTAGGCAAGGTTCGAATTTTGTTCACAACCCCGATTAGAATCGTTTTCGACTAAACGCTTTACACAACTTGCGTAAGGGAAAATTCGCTATGTCATTTAGTATTTTTATGATTTTTACGAGAGACGAAATATTTTGGACCAACTAGAGGGCTTACACTTGGCACCCTCTAATTGGTGGACTTACGGGCGCAAGTCGGACGAAAGGGAGTGGGAGTAGTAGGATATTTTGTGATATTTGTGTGGTAGATGAATAAGGTACACATGGATGAATCTTGACCCTACACTTGCCTTGCACTTGGCATGATCTCGCCATTGGCCATTGGTTTACCTATAAATAACCACCCCACCCCTTTGAACACTTCTTCATCCAAAAATTGTTCCTTGTCTTGAAATCTCTCTCCCCCCCCTCTCTATAGTTTTCATCCTCCTCATGAGGCTTTAGCCGAGAGCACCCTCCCCTTCGAGAGGCCTTTCGCCGAGGGGTACCCTCTCCCAGTGATGCTAGCCGTAACACACCCCCGCCTCGAGTGGTCTCAGAATACTACCCCCTTGGTAGAAAATACTCTCCATATATAGTTACTATTCCAAAATACTCGCCCATATACCTTGTAGTATTCCAAGGTTACACTTATACTAAAAGCCCGTAAATACTATTATACTTCCTTCAATACAAAACACAACCCTAAGGAAATCTCCATAGTTGGATTGAGTATTAAGTTAAGTTGCGTAGAACTTCTAAGGGTTGTTTGGAACGGGTCGAGCACCCGAGCAGAGCTAAACGCTGCTCAGTGATCGACATTAAACATTGATAATTTTGGGCTTACTGAGGTAAATATCTTGTCCTTTTATCAGAATTGGAAATTACATATCGTAGTAGTATAGAAATGAATATAAGATTCATGTATGGAGTTGAATCGTTATAGTAGAATATTAAAGAAGAAGGACTAAATTGTACTTACATAGATCAGATTTACCGTAGATCGTAGCTTAACTGCAGGGAAGTCACGCCCGATTTTCCGTAAATAGAGAACCCATCGATTATTCTCGCCGAGTAGTCTAGACTTTGATAGACTCGTATAACCGTTATAGGTCAAGTTCTCGCGCAGCATGTCCTACTTGAAAGACGGACAAGGCTAGCAAGTTATAGCCATGAGCGCTTTGCTAATAGTCGATAATCGTCGCGAGGTATGTGATTCTTCCTATCCACTGAGCATGATATTTTAAATGAATATATATATAGTACTTTAGACGACGCTGTGTTAATCGAATAATAATTACGAATGTCTTTTGACTTAAGCCCAATAATCTTGAAGTATTTCAAAAGAATAATCAATCATTTTTAATGTAAGAGTAATACTTGGTTTTAAAAGCTAAGAGTTATACTAGCTTTACGGGAAGTTAGGTATAACTACTAAGAGAGATAAAAGAATGATTTATCGATTTAAGAAGTTAAGAGACTTGATCTTAAAAGATAAGAGACTTGACTTAATTAAATTAATATGAATTTTGTGTGAAACCTCATTCGTGAGAAACGAGTACTTGGTTTTTAAAAGCAATAATGATTTATCGATTTCGTAAATCGTAATAAGTATCGAACAAACCACAACAAATACTAATAAAGGGAAATGTTTTGACTAATAAAAGTATTATTAAAACCAAGAGAACTTCCATCCGCATAAGCTAAGACGAGACAAAATGATATTACATTTCCTAGATCACGGTCGTAATAAGATTGTTATGAACAAGAATAACCTACTCACATATAAGGTATATGTTTCTCAAATTGTTTTAAAGGCGAATTACGCCATTAAGTGATTAAAAACTACGAACTACGAAACCTTTCAAAATGAGAAACTTGAGTAATTGAAATTAGGCAAACTTGAACGCTTGGAAAAGAATGTTGTTACTTGATTTTACAAAGAGAAGTGTTTTGATTTACTTCAAAAGATAGTCACTCTATTTTTATACTACGTATTGTGTGACTTTTGTGAAAGTAACGATCTTTTAAAGAGTTAATGTATAAGTACTTTGGGGATAAAACCCGATCTTGTTAATCATATAGTAGAAAGTACCTTGTGTGAATAACTTGATCGCGCTGGTTTGTGATAGCCTTGTAATACTTTCTTGTTGATTTGATAAGTAAACACGCCAGACGCCACGTGTTAAGATTCGTGATGTTTGTGTAGCCGGGTTTCCTCGATCGCGCTTTAAGTTGTTTAACTATCACCGTTATGTCGTATTGTACCACCACCTTCACATAATCCCGAGGTTGTCGCCTCCACGCGGTAGACTCAAAGTGTCCAGGTGACCTATGATTCGAGAATACCTCACGCGGTCCCGGTCGCGCGAGCTACGAGCTCCGTGTTAGCGCGGCGCCTTTATGGTCACGCGTCTACGCGCTACGCGATCGCGAGTCCAGCGGATTCCGGGAGTAGCACCGACGCGGGAATACCTCACGCGGCCTACGAGGTTGGCCTACGCGAGTCGCGGGAAGTTCCGTGGCTAGACGCGCACATTAGATATCGCGAGAAGGCCGCCTTTGATCATGGACGGCCTAGACAGATCTCATGATACGCTTTATGACCGCTTGGTACCGTGGGTTTTAGTAGTCGGCTATACCTTCGCATTTACCCCAGACGGTTTTATTATGACACAGCGGACCCGTGTTCATGCGTGTTCCTCGTGCTTTTATATCATAGATCGCCAAGTGGCAAGGTATTCCACGCATGATTGATGTTACGGGCGCGAGACCCATAGTGATATTCGAGTGATGACTTGAGGCGCGAGTCCCCGACTGACATGAATGCTTATTTATCGCGAACTATAGTTTGTTATCATACATGTCTCCTGCTTTATATAGACTACTATGATTTCATTTACGATTTTTCGCCACATACTGGTACCAGATCGACTCCTTCGGGCCGCGCTCATGCCGCAGCAGAGGTACACCGCCGATCCTAGCCTCGTGGTCACAGTCAGCTTGGGAAGCCCGCTTCTCCGAGGCTTATCACCGTATAGTCCTCGTTGTAGGTGCTATATTCGTGGTGGTACGGCGCCCCGCCCGCCATCATTGTCACGTCACTCTGTGAGGTCCGTAGTAATCACAGGCAGAGTTGTAAAATGGATGTAATCGCTCGATTTAAGTTTTATATATTACGCCGAAAGGCAAATTTTCTTAGATAACTGCTTTACACTTCTTGATATTTCATGTCTTATTTTATGTTCACGATTACTTAACGTATGTCTACTTCGTGCCCGGTAGGCATCAACCACGCCCGTTCGGCCGTGACAAAAGTGGTATCGAGCGCTTAATCCTGAAAGTGTCTACAGACCGTATCTAGTAGAGTTCGATTATCAGATGTCAGGCACCATACCAATAATCGTGAGGCTATAGGATATTTAGGATTGATTTCATTCTTCTCACTCGAGATCGTGCCTTAGATTTGTGTTATAAGTCGGACCCTCTAACGTATTTCTTTCCTACCGCTATGCCTCCGCAAGGAAACCCGAGCCCAGAGGCAAGGCACCGAGGAGCCGCGAGCAGAGTACGAGGGTTACGCTGGCACGCCCAATCATCACCGGGTGGTGCTTCATTCGGGGGAGTTCTCGCGACGCCACCAAATTTCACAGAGTTTAGCACGGCAAGAAAGCGTCTACTACGCCATGATATTTGAATCTTCGCCCACGACCGAACAAAGAAAATGGATTACAAAGGAACGGACTCATTAGCCAGGATTTTAGCAAACCGCAGAATATAGAGTGTATCGACTTATCACGGTCATGATGACTATCTAAGAGAGTGGTGCAAGAATAACTCGCCGCTAGGCTCGAGCATGGCCTCGTACGCTTATGCGCAGCAGCCAAGAAACGTAGAGATCGGGCGGTTAACCGGCGACGCAGGTAAGAGGCTGCAACAGCAGGTCCTTTAGTAACTTTCGGCGAGAACCGCCAAGAAGCAGTAATGATACGCACATCCACCGCAGTGCAGTGGTCCTCCGCTGACGCAGGACGTAAGCCGTGAGTTGGTCGAGCTCCGTGGTTTCGTTCACGATTTACATAGGTTCTAGCCACCGGATTCGCTTTTTCCTGTTCACACGTGACAGCGCCATCCCGGGAATGTCGCTTTAGTTGGTACTTGTTTTACCGCCGTGGCCACGTGGTCGAAAGGATGTCCTAGTAGGAAGGATGGCAGTGAGGACTCACCTTTACGACGGTGATCGCCCATCATCTTCCTCAGCATGCTTCACGGGCAGTTTGATTAGAACGACTGCGGGAGTGAAGAACAGATACAGTATATCCTTAACCTCTAGAGATTAGTATGTAAGATGAGTATACCTTAAGTGTTATATTCGATAGCATGGTGTAAATTGTGATTAGAAATCATGGTTAGTAACCGGAAAGATCGGGGATAGGAAAAGTGCGAGCCTTAGAGCTTTATACGCGAGACCTCAAGGCAAGGCAATATCGAGTAAAAGATTACATTTGTGTTTGACTTTATCTGAGTGCATAGTGCACGCGAGATATATTTGTATATAAGTCCCCGAGTGTGTGAAATGAAAGAGGTAGTTGAGCTAAGAAGACCACTAGGTTTTCGTGACTTGATTAGCGAGATCGCTCGGACGGAACAAGAGTTTTGGCGCGATACGGTCGGGTTGAGGACCGACGCGGGTCAACCCGCGACTGCTTTGCGCGGGTCAGTTCGGGTGGTCCTCCAGGTGGTAGGGTCACGAGGGTGTTAGGCCCAAGTTTAGTAAACCAACAGACGAAGTTCGTGGACGCTGCTCGACCAAAGAGTCGCCGACGAGGTCACCATCTGGCCCTTCAGTTATGCGAGATTTTATTTATCGTGAAGGTTGTAAGGTCGCGCGAGGCATACTTTCACCTTACGACGCATGCAAGCCTGTGTTGTGGCTATTTTGTTTTCCTAAGTTTTACCAGTGGTCGGCGAACTCAAAGCAGTCTCAAAGATCGCATTCACCCTGCCCGTGGTTTGGATTTCGTGGTAGCTATGAGGATTGTTGCCTCCGCTGAGGAGTGATTTTATAACTACCATTTCAAGATTCTGATATCGCCATGAAGCCTCGTAGGGCGGAAGTGTAAGTTGCCTGGCCGATTGGTTCGATGTTGGCAAAGTTCAGATAATGGTTCATACTTGTTTACAGGACGGGATAGCGGTTTATACAAGAGAGGTTATCGACACCGAATCACCGTAAGTCGTGACGATGATCGCGACGACGCTTGGAGTTCAGCCGACGGTGGTCTTCAAGGTACCACCCTGGCGGTGTGACGAGATTCGAAAACAGATAAACTTAGCCCGAGTTACTTGGGCCTTTTAGATCATGTGAAGAATAGGCCGTTGCCTATAGTTAGCATTGCCGTCCGACTTAGGAGGCAAGACGCCCGCCTTCGTGTTGTTATGTTCAGTGAAAGTATCGAGATCCATCCAGAGTGTTCCTGTGTAATGATGACCAAGTCGAGATAAGAAACCCGAGATTTTAGAAATCAAGCAGAGAGGAAATGTGGTAAGTCATGAGAAAGAGTTCGAGTGTACGAAGCGGTACGACACGTAGTGGAAGAAGCGAGCATGTATGGCAAGCATAGACGTGATCATTTCTTTGTAAGGAGGCGCGAAGGAAGTATATTTTAGACCTCGCAAGTGGCTTTGTGATGTTAGAGGTGTTTCTCGTGGACTTGAATGTAAGTATTTGGCGCAGTGTTTTTGGTAAAGCGTGGCAGATTGTTCTCGTAAGTATAGTAGTGAAGACTATATCGCGCACATTTGTTTTGAGACATAAGGAACATTCGACGAATGTTTCTGGCGAGGGAGAATGTTATACCTCGATTTCCGCAGTATGTACACGAGGACGACGAGGGAAAATTTAAGCCTTAAAGTTAGGCAAGGTTCGAATTTTATTCACAACCCCGATTAGAATCGTTTTCGACTAAACGCTTTACACAACTTCATAAGGGAAAATTCCGCTATGTCATTTAGTATTTTTGTGGATTTTTCCGAGAGACGAAATATTTTGGACCAACAAGAGGGCGACACTTGGCACCCTAATTGGTGGACTTACGGGCACAAGTCGACGTAAAGGAGAGTGGGAGTAGGTAGGATATTTTGTGATATTTGTGTGGTAGATGGATAAGGTACACATGGACTTAATCTCGACCCTACACTTGCCTTGCACTTGGCATGATTCGCCATCGTCCATTGCTTGACCTATAAATACCCCTTTGAAGACTTCTTCATCCAAAAATTATTCCAAGTCTCAAATCCTCTCCCCTCTCTATAGTTTTCGCCCTCCCCTCATGAGGCTTTAGCCGAGAGCACCCTCCCCTTTGAGAGGCCTTTCGCCGGCGGGTACCCCCTCTCCTAGTGACGCTAGCCGTAGCACACCCCCGCTGAGTGGTCTCAGAAATACTACCCCTTGGTAGAAAATACTCCATATATAGTAACTATTCCAAAATACTGCCCATATACCTTGTAGTATTCCAAGGTTACACTTATACGAAAAGCCTGTAAATACTATTATACTTCCCTTCACTACAAAACACAACCCTAAGGAAATCTCCATAGTTGGATTGAGTATTACAGTTAAGTTGCGTAGAACTTCTGGGTTGTTTGGAACGGTCGAGCACCCGAGTAGAGAGCTAAACGTTGCTCGTGATCGACGTTAAACATTGGATAATTTTGGGCTTACCGAGGTAAATATCTTGTCCTTTTATCAGAATTGGAAATTACATAATCGTAGTAGTATAGAAATGAATATAAGATTCATGTAAGGGAGTTGAATCATTATAAGAGAATATTAAATAAAGGACTAAACTGCATTTACATAGGATCAGATTATTTGAGATCAGGTAGCTTAACTGCAGGGAAGTCACGCCGATTTTCCGTAAACAGAGAACCCATCGATTATTCTCGCCGAGAAGTCTAGACTTTGATAGACTCGTATAACCGCTATAGTCAAGTTCTCGCGTAGCATGTCCTACTTGAAAGATGGACAAGGCTAGCCGTTATAGCCGCAGCGCTTTGCTAATAGTCGATAATCGCCGCGAGGTACGTGATTCTTCCTATCCACTGAGCATGATATTTTAAATGAATATATATATAGTACGCAGACGCAGTGTTAATCGAATAATAATTATGGCAATGTCTTTGACTTAAGCCCGAATAATCTTGAAGTATTTCAAAAGAATATCAATCATTTTTAATGTAAGAGTAATACTTGGTTTTAAAAGCTAAGAGTTATACTAGCTTTACGGGAAGTTAGGTATAACTACTAAGAGAGATAAAAGAATGATTTATCGATTTAAGAAGTTAAGAGACTTGATCTTAAAAGATAAGAGACTTGACTTAATTAAATTAATATGAATTTTGTGTGAAACCTCATTCGTGAGAAATGAGTACTTGGTTTTTAAAAGCAATAATGTTTTACCGATTTGAAATCGTAATAAGTATCGAACAAACCACAAAGAACGCTTAATAAAGTGGAAATGTTTTGACTAATAAAAGTATTATTAAAACCAAGAGAAACTTCCATCCAGATAAGCTAAGATGAGACAAAATGATATTACATTTCCTAGATCACGGTCATTGTAATAAGATTGTTATGAACAAGAATAACCTACTCACATATAAGGTATATGTTTCTCAAATTGTTTTAAAGGCGAATTACGCCATTAAGTGATTAAGAACTATGAACTACTAAACCTTTCAAAATGAGAAACTCGAGTAATTGAAATTAGGCAAACTTGAACGCTTGGAAAAGAACGTTGTTACTTGATTTTACAAAGAGAAGTGTTTTGATTTACTTCAAAAGATAGTCACTCTATTTTTATATACTACGTATCAGGTGACTTTTGAAAGTAACGATCTTTAAAGAGTTAATGTATGAAGTACTTTGGGGATAAAACCCGATCTTGTTAATCATATAGTAGAAAGTACCTTGTGTGAATAACTTGATCGTGTTGGTTTGTGATAGCCTTGTAATACTTTCTTGTTGATTTGATAAGTAAACACGCCAGGACGCTACGCGTGTTAAGATTCGTGATGTTCAGGTAAAGGGGTTTTCCTCGATTGCGCTTAAGTTGTTTAACTATCACCGTTATGTTGGTATTGTACCACTCACCTTCACATAATCCCGGAGGTTGTCGCCTCCGACGCGGTAGACTCAGCGGTCTGTGACCTATGATTCGAGAATACCTCACGCAGTCCCGGTCGCGCGAGCTACGAGCTCCGGTTAGCGCGGCCTTTATGGTCACGCGGTCTACGCGCTACGCGATCGCGAGTCCAGCGGACGCCGGAGCAGCTACCGACGCGGGGAATACCTCACGCGCCTACGAGGTTGGCCTACGCGAGTCGGGAAGTTCTGTGGCTAGACGCGACATTAGATATCGCGCGAAGTGGCCGCCTTTGATCATGCGACGGCCAGACAGATCTCATGATACGCTTTATGACCGCTGGTACTGGTTTTAGTAGTCGCTATGCCTTCGCACTTACCGTGACGGTTTTATTATGACACGTGGACCCGTGTTCATGCGGTGTTCCTCGTGCTTTTATATCATAGATCGCCGGCATGAGGAAGGTATTCCACGCATGATTGATGCATGGGCGTGAGACCCATAGTGATATTCGAGTGATGACTTTGAGGCGAGTCCCCGACTTGACATGAACGCTTATTTATCGCGAATCGTAGTTTGTTATCATACATGTCTCCGCTTTATATAGACTACTATGATTTCATTTACGATTTTTCGCCACATACTTGGTACTGCCAGATCGACTCTCGGGGCCGCTCACGCCGCAGTAGAGTACACCGCCGCCGATCCTAGCTCTCGTGGTCACAACATTGGGAAGCTCCGCTTTCTCGAGGCTTATCTGGTATAGTCCCCGTCATTGAAAGCCATTTAGGGTATGGCGGGCCCCGCCATTGTTGTCATGTCACTCTTAAGTCTCAGAGTACTGCCGTGGGCGTAGTTGTAAAAGGGATGTAATCGCTCGATTTAAGTTTTATATATTATGCCGAAAGGCAAATTTTCTCAGATAACTGTTTTACACTTCTTGATATTTCATGTCTTATTTTATGTTCCGCTGATTACTCTGATGTATGTCTACTTGGGTGCCCGGGGTAAGGCACCAGTCACGGGCCCGGGTTCGGGTCGTGACAGTTTTGCTAATAGTCGATAATCGTCGCGAGGTATGTGATTCTTCCTATCCTCTTGAGCATGATATTTTAAAAGAATATATATAGTACGGTAGACGTACATGTGTTAACTGAACGTAGTTTTACGGCAATGTCTTTTGACTTAAGCATGAATAATAAGAATCTTGAAGTATTTCAAGAGAATTAAGAAACTTTTTTTGAAAGAAGGATAATACTTGGTTTTGAAAGCTTAAGAAGTTATACTAGCTTTATGGAAAGTTAGGTATAACGACTTAAGAGAGATAAAAGGAACGGTTTACTTAATTATTTATGAAAGCCTTATATTGATTTCGGAAATGAGAATAAGTATCGAACAAACCACAAAGCGCTTAATAAAGTGGAAATGTATTGACTAATAAAGTACTATTAAAACCAAGTAGAAACCTCCATCCGCATATAAGCTAAGACGAGACAAAATGATATTACATTTCCTAGATCATGGTCGCCTAATAAGATTGTTATGAACAAGAATAACCTACTCACACATAAGACATATGTTTCTCAAATTGTTTTAAAGGAGAATTATATTAGTAAGTGATTAAAACTATGAACTACGTAAACCTTTCAAAATAAAAGACTCGAGTAATTGAACTTAGGCAAACTCGACGCTTGGAAAAGAATGTTGTTACTTGATATTATAAAGGAAACTGCTTTACATTTAAAAAGATAGTCACTCTATTTTGATACTACGTATCGTGACTTTTGTGAAAGAAACGGATCTTTTAAAGGATTAATGTATTTAAGTACTTCGGGGTTAAAACCCAACTTGTTGTCATAAAATGTAAAGTACTGGGTGAATAACTTGACTATGTTGGTTTGTGATAGCCTTGTAATACTTTCTTGATTGGTTTGATAAGTAATCATGTTATGACGCTACGCTGTTAGTGTCTTATATTGTTCGTGTAAAGGGGTTTTCCTCCAGGCTTACGTTGATTAACGATAAGCCGCTGTATCGTTATATTATCACATACCCTCGACTTGATATACCGAGGCTGCCACCCTCGACGCGTCTATACGCCTACGCGGTTCGCGTGACTACGCGAGCAGCGTATGCTCCGTGATTGATCATTCCGGTGTTTTATCCCGACGCGGGATGCCCTATGCGGCCGCAAGTGACTACGCGGTCTATGAGACTATGCGACCGCGGAGTCCGTGAGGGTACCGGTGGTTACCGCCCCGACGCGAGGAATACCACGCGCCTATGCAGGTCGGCGCGAGCAAATGCAGATGCTCCAGACTAGACGAGCACATCGATACCGCATCGACGGCGAGTGGCCAGCTTCGACATGTGGTGCGGCTCTAGAAAGACCCCGTGATATAGTTTTATAGCATTGTTGGTACAAATGCTTTAGTAGTCGGCTATGCCTTCGCATTTACCCCAGACGGTTTTATTACATGACACGTGGACTCGTGTTCATGCGGTACTTTGGTATTATTACATCATAGATCGGCAGCTGGCGGAAGGTATTCCACGCATGATTGATGCGGGCGAGACCCATTGTTGTAGCCGAGTAACGACTTTGAGGGCGCGAGTCCTCGACTTGACGCGATCGCTATATATCGGTATCGTGAAATCGTTATCATATATGTCTTCGCTTATATAGACTATTATGATTTCATTTACGATTTTCGCCACATACTTGGTACCGTTGTAGATCGACTCTTCGGGCCGCTCATGCCGCAGTAGAGGTACACCGTTGTTGATCCTCGCCATGGTCACGTCAGCTTTGGGAAGCTCCGCTTCTCCGAGGCTTATTCGTATAGTCCCCGTTGTAGGTGCTACATTCGTGGTACGGCGGGCCCCGTCTCCGCTGTTGTTATATCATTCTGTGAGGTCCGTAGATCGCGCGGGCAGAGTTGTAAAAATAAAAAGTGGATGAATCGTTTAGTTGTTATATATATACGCCGGGCGGTAATTTTCTCGATAAATCAAGCTGCAGCTTCTATTATTTCATGTCTTGTTTTATATTCCGCCGACACTGACGATGTCTACTGGGTGCCCGGTAGCACCAACACGCCCGGTTCGGTCGTGACAAAAGTGGTATCGTGAGCGCTTAATCCTCGGAAAGTGTCTACATACCGTATCTAGTAGTTCGATTATCGCGTGTCGCGCACCACACCAATAATCGTGAGGCTATAGGATATTTAGGATTGGTTTCATTCTTCTCACTGAGATCGCGGCCTTAGAGTCAGGTTATAAGTCGGACCTCTAACGATTTCTTTCCTTACCGCTATGCCTCCGTAAGGCAACTCGCCCAGAGGGCGCAAAATGGCGAGCCGCGAGTAGTACAGAGGTTACGAGGCACAGCCCAATCATCACCTAGGTAGTGCTTCATTCGGAGTTCACACGCTAGCCCCAAAGCAGAGTCTAGCACAAGATCGCCTCCCATCGCGCTATGAGATTTGAACCTTCGCCCACGCACAGCAGCAGACAATATAGATTGCAAATAGACGACCCTGTTACTAGCTAGGGAGTTAGCAACCAAAGAGTATTTTAGGTATCGATTTATCGCGAGTATTGATGACTATCTAAGAGAGGGTTGTGCAAGAGTGGCTCTTCAGTCAGGCATGAGCATGGCCTGCGTGCGGGCTTATGCGCAGCACACAGAGAAACGTAGAGATCGACGGGTTAACCAAAAATCAGGAAAAGAGGGCCAGAACAGCAGGGTCCTTTAGTAACTTTCGAGGCGGATCGCCAAGCAGCTAACGAATACGCGCCCGCCAAAGGCAGAGTGGTCCTCCAGGTTCGTGATATTCGGGTACGCCGAGTTGGCCGAGCTCCGTGGCTTCCGTTCACAAACTATATGTATGTTCTAGCCCCTGATTCAGCTGGTTCAAAGAAGGGTGTTAGCTGCAGGAGGCCACCCCACCCTGTGGCCGTTGTGGTAGATGTCATCGTGAGTGTCGCATTTCTTCGACAACTTGTTTTGCATATCAATTGGCAGGATTGATTGAAACGACAGAGGGGAGTGAAACAGTAGATTCCGATATATCCTTAACCCTCTAGAGATTGTATGTATGATAAGATAAGTGTATCTTAAGTGCTATGTTCAGATAGCATTGTGTTAATTGTGATTAGAAATCATGGTTAGTTAAAAGGTAAGATTGGGGATAGGAAAAGTGTGAGCCTTAGAGTTTTATACGTAGATACCTTAGAGGTAAGGCCATCTCGAGTAAAAGATGTATTTTTATGTTTGACCCTTATCGGAGTGCATAGTACACGTGAGATATGTTTGTGTGATAAGTCCCTGAGTGGTATGAAATGAAAGAGGGTAGTTGAGCTAAGAAGACCACTAGGTTTTCGTGACTTGATTGTGAGATTGTTCCGGATCGGGGAACAAGAGTTTTGCGCGATAGCGGGTCGTCATGGACCGATTGCGGGTCAACCCGCACCGTATTGCGCGGGTTAGTTCGGCGTGGTCCCGCCAGCGGGTCACGAGGGTGTTAGGCCCAAGTTTAGTTAACCATGGCTCGAGTTCACGGACGCGCTCGACCGCAGGTCGCCGAGGGGTCACCTCTTGTCTTTCGCTTAAGACCGCTTACTCCTACAGGGGTTACGCGAGATGTTATATCGTAAAGGTTGTACGGCCGCACGAGGTGCCTACTTTCACCTTATGCATGCAAGCCTGTGTTATGGCTATTTCTTTTCCGAAGTTTTACTGTGCAGGTTAGAACTCAGCAGTCTCAAGACGCATTCGCCGCCGCCGTTGTTTGACTTCGCGGGTAGCGAGGATTGTTGCATCCGCTGGCGAGTGTTTTATAGCTACCATTTCGCATTCTGATATCGCCTTATGACGCCTCAGGGCGGGAGTATAAGTCACGGCCGATTGTCTGATGTTGCCAAGGTTCGGATAGTTGGTTCACGCTTGGTTCGCAGACGCGGATAGGTAAAGCTTATCCAGAGAGGTATCGCGCTCGTAGTCAACGTAAGTCACGCGGATAATCGACGCCGACACTTGAAGTTCGTGCCGACGGCGGTATTCTGGCGTACCACCCCGGGCGTGGACGAGTTTTTGGAAAACAGAGGAAACTTAGCCCGAGTTACTTGGGCCTTTTCAGATCATGTGAAGAATAGGCCGTTGCTTATAAGTTAGCATTGCCATCCGACTTAGGAAGCGACGTCCGCCTTTCGTTGCTATGTTCGAAAGTATCGAGATCCGTCCCGCAGTGTTCCCGCTAATGATGACCAAGTCGAGGTAGTAACCCGTAGATTTGGAAACCAAGAATGCAAATGTGGTAAGGTATGAGAAAGAGTTCGAGTGTACGAGAAGGCGGTACGACGAGTAAGGGAAGAAGTGAACATGTAGCAAGAGGATGTGATCGTTTCTGGCGAGTATCGTTTAGACTTTGGGTGAAGCTTTTGTGATGTTAGAGGTGATTCCTCGCAGACTTGGATTAAGTATCGAGCGTGTGTTATTTTGTGGCCACGCGTGGGCATCGCAACTTGTTTGCTAAGAGGAACTTCATCGTTATCCGTCTGGAGAAGGAACATTCGGACGAATGTTTCTGGCGAGGAGAATGTTATACCTCAGATTTCCGCAGTATGTACGCGAGGACGCACGAGAAAAGTTTGAGCCTTAAAGTTAGGCAAGACGAAATTTTGTTCACAACTATCGAAAAGAATCGCTTTTCGACTAAACGCTTTACAAAACTTCGGGCGGAAAATTACGGCTATGTCATTTATATTTTTTGGCGGATTTTTCCGAGAGACGAAATATTTTGACCAACGAGGGATGACACTTGTCACCCTCAAGTTGGCGAATGCGAGGGCGCCAATCGACGATCCGAGTCATGGGTTAGGTAGGATATTTTGTGTAGTTGATGAGCAAGTGGGACACACAAACACTTGTCCAAATCTTGACCCTACACTTGCCCACCACTTGGCTTAATCTTGGCCTTTGATTTCCCTATAAATTCCCCCCCTTTGGTGAAGTCTTCGTCATCCACACAAGTTTCTAAGTCTTGTAAACCCTTCCCCTTGAGAGGTTCTCGCCCAAGCCTCCTCCCCTCATGAGGCCTGCCGAGAGGTACCCCCCCTTCCTAGTGGTGCTAGCCGAGGGTACCCCCCCTACCTTGAGAGTTGTTCTCGTAAATACACCCCCGACCTTGGTAGAAAAGTATTCTCCTAGTATTGTTACTATTCCAAAATACCTTGGCCCAAATACCTTGTAGTATTTCAAGGTTACACCTATACTAAAAGCCCAGAAATACTATTATACTTTCCTTCGGTCACTAAACGAAACCCTCAGGAAAATCTTCACCGTTGGTCAAGTATTAAGAAGAAGTTTCGTAGAACTTCTAAGGGTTGTTTGGAGCGGTTGGAGCACCGAGTAGAGCTAAACGTTGCTCAGGATCGACATTAAAACTTGGATAATTTTGGGCTTACTGAGGTAAATAATCCTATCCTTCTATTGTAATTGGAAATTACATACTGTAGTTGTATAGAAATGAATATAAGATTCATAGAAGAGATTTGAACTGTAATAGAAGGATATTACAGAAAAGACTTGAACTAAAATCACATCAGAAGAATATTCTACAGAGTAGTCTAGACATTGATAGACTTGTATAACCTTTATAGGTTGAAAGTTCTGCGAGTAGCATGTACTACTTGAAAGGTGGACAAGGCTAGCCGGGTTATAGCCGTGAGCGCTTTGTTAATAGTCGATAATCGTCGCGAGGTATGTGATTCTTCCTATCCTCTCGAGCATGATATTTTAAAAGAATATATATAGTACTAGACGCATACGTGTTAATCGAACGTAGTTTTACTACAATGTCTTTTGACTTAAGCCTGAATAATAAGAATCTTGAAGTATTTCAAGAGAATTAAGAAACTTTTTTTGAAAGAAGGATAATACTTGGTTTTGAAAACTTAAGAAGTTATACTAGCTTTATGGAAAGTTAGGTATAACGACTTAAGAGAGATAAAAGGAACCACATTTAATTATTTATGAAAGCCTTATATTGATTTCTAAATGAGAATAAGTATCGAACAAACCACAACAAATACTTAATAAAGGGAAATGTATTGACTAATAAAGTATTATTAAAACCAGTAGAAACCTCCATCCGCATGTGCTAAGACGACAAAATGATATTACATTTCCTAGATCATGGTCCGCCTAATAAGATTGTTATGAACAAGAATAACCTACTCACACATAAGGCATATGTTTCTCAAATTGTTTTAAAGGAGAATTATATTAGTAAGTGATTAAAACTATGAACTACGAAACCTTTCAAAATAAAAGACTCGAGTAATTGAACTTAGGCAAACTCGACGCTTGGAAAAGAATGTTGTTACTTGATATTAAAAAGGAACTGCTTTACATTTAAAAAGATAGTCACTCTATTTTTGATACTACGTATCGTGTGACTTTGTGAATGAAACAGATCTTTTAAAGAATTAATATATTAAGTACTTCGGGGTTAAAACCCAAACTTGTTGTCATAAAAATGTAAAGTACTCGTGAATAACTTGACTATGCTGGTTTGCGATAGCCTTGTAATACTTTCTTGATTGGTTTGATAAGTAATCATGTTACGACGCTACGGTGTTAGTGCCTTATAATGTTTGTGGTAAAGGGGTTTTCCTCGACGTGCTTATGTTGATTAACGATAAGCCGTCAGATCGTTATATTATCACATACCCTCGACTTGATATACCGAGGGCTTGCCACCCTCGACGCTGGTCTATACAACCTACGCGTCCGCGTGACTACGCGAGCAGCGGTATGCTCCGTGATTGATCATTCCGGTGTTTTATCCGACGCGGGTATGCCCTACGCGTCGTGCGCGACTACGCGGTCATGAGACTATGCGATCGCGGAGTCCGTGAGGTACCGGGTTACCGCCTCGACGCGAGGAATACCACGCGGGCCTACGTGTGGCTTACGCGAGCGCGGTATGCTCCAGACTAGACGCGCACATTGATACCGACGGCGAGCGCCGCTTTGATTACGTGGTGCGCGTCTAGAAAGACCCCGTGATATAGTTTTATAGCATTGCTGGTATCGTGAGTTTTAGTAGTCGGCTATGCCTTCGCATTTACCCCGCAGACGGTTTTATTATGACACAGTGGACTCGTGTTCACGTATTCTCGTGTTATTACATCATGATCACGGCAGCTGGCGAAGGTATTCCACGCACGATTGACGCGTGGGCGCGAGACCCATCATGTAGTCGAGTAATGACTTTGAGGCGCGAGTCCCGACTTGACGTGATCGCCACATATCAGGTATCGTAAATCGTTATCATATATGTCTTCGCTTATATAGACTATTATGATTTCATTTACTGATTTTCGCCACATACTGCAATTGTAGATCGACTCCTTCGGGCCGCGCTCATGCCGCAGTAGAGGTACACCGTTGTTGATCCTCGCCATGTGGTCACAGTCAGCTTTGGGAAGCCCGCTTTCTCCGAGGCTTATCTCGTATAGTCCCCGTTGTCAGGTGCTATATCTGTGGGTATGGCGGCCCCGCCCCGCCGCTGTTGTTATATCATTCTGTGAGGTCTGTAGACTTGTGGGCGAGTTGTAAAAATAAAAAGTGGGATGAATCGTTTCTAGTTGTTATATATATATGCCGGCGGCAATTTTCCTCGATAAACAAGCTTTCGCACTTCTTATTATTTCATGTCTTGTTTTATATTCACTGACATTACTGGATGTATGTCTACTGGGTGCCCGGTAAGCATCACCACGACCCGGTTCGGTCGTGATAATAACATGTTCGACCTAAGAACTTGGATTGAAAAAGAATTGGAAAGGACTTAGGATCGGTTATAAGTCGCCGAGAATGGCTTTAAATACGGAACTACTTCAGATGAATCGGGGCGGAATTTTACACGATTGTAGCGAGTGTAATCCCTTTGATCGTTGGTATGTCGAGCCTTAAACGTGGCATGTTTGGTTATTGTATTCGGCCTTGAAAAAGGTGGCAAAGTATGTAGAAACAAAGGAAGTGTGCTCGATTTTCCGTGAGAATAAGAGACCGTGATACTTAGTATTATTCTACGTTAGAGACTAGAAATCGATAGTCATGTTGTGACCATTATAGGTTGACTATTCTACGCACGCGATTCGCTTAGCTTGTGGATTTAGCCTAAAAGGTATGTGAACTATCTCCTCTTCTAGCATGATTCCTTAAGATAAAGAAAGTATGTCCTACTCCTTAAACGATCCATTCCTCGTTGTATTTGGATTGCCTAAAATAGAATTTGTTCTATGTACTTCCTAGATTGTACTTTGATGTTTAAATTGTAAGTTGTATAAGCCATTTCCTTAGTGAAGTTTGGATTCTTATAAGTGAAAGTATTTTACTTAAAGTACATTGAGTCTTGAAAAGGAAGTGGTTTCCAAACCTTTTGGCTAGTGCCTTAGTTCCAAAACCTAAGGGTTGTTATAATGACTTTAGGGGAGTTAAAGGAGTGATTTACTTAATTGGTTTAAAAGAGGAGAAATGACATGATTTAAGAGAAGTAACTTATTTTAAAGGTGTGAGTTACTTGAGGTTTAAAAGAAGAAGAAACTTGATTTCTAAAGATTAAGAGACTTGAAGTAATTTGAAAGTTAAGAAACTTGAGTTGAAAGTATGTGATACTTGGTTTTAAAAGTATAAGTCTCTTGGTTTTAAAAAGAATGAATTTGTCTAAACACCGTAAAGGGTTATAACGGCTTTATGGGAAGTTGGTTATAACGACTTTATGGAAGGTTTAGAAAGTTGTCTATTTTGATTAATGGGCATAAGTTGCCTAGATTGTGAAAATTTAAAGTTACTTGATTTCAAGCTTTGAAATGAGTTTTCTAAAAGTGTAGTAACTTACTTTGAAAAATAGACACACCTTGATACTACGGGTGTTAGTATCTTGGGGTTTTACATAAAAAAGAGTCTTCTGAAAAGAATGAACGTACGTAGTACTTTGGCTTGTTTAATTGAGAATTATTCTATGTGTGCCTTGATAAGTACTTTGGCTTGTTTAATTGAGAATTATTCTATGTGTGCCTTGATAAGTACTTTGGCTTGTTTGATTGAGAATTATTCTATGTTGCCTTGAGTTTATAAAACGAAAGTCTAAAGATTTTATGAACTTGCCTGCATGTGTCGGGTGATAGCTTTGAGTGCAAGTATTATGTTTTATTACGCTGCGCGACTTTCGGTTGGTCTACCGCCTTGTGTAAGTTTACTCGATGTACCGACAGTGACGCTGATTCCACGTATGCTTCTATTATTCAGGTTACCCTCGACATGCTTATACGATATGGGATTCCGGCACGTGACTGCGAGGTGGGTTAGATTCTGATTGTTTGTATTACCCCACGGTCATGCTTATACGACGCGGGATTCCGGCACGCGACCACGTGGGATATTTTATTCCATGGATCGCCCTCCATGAGATTTAGCGACGCAGCCGGATCCGTAGTTAGCTGTGATTTTCCCGCTTGACGACGCTACCGGATCCGTAGATAACTTTCAGATTTGCCTCAAGTTAGTGCTATTACGCTTGGTACCAGACTCGTGAGATAGCTTCGCGACTTGCCTGGCCATATCTCATGACGCATGCATCGATCCGTAGTTAGCTTACGATTGCCCCCGTCGACGCAGCCGGATCTCGTAGTTGGCTTTCGCATTTGCCCCGCCGCTTTATGACGCAGCCGGATCCGTGGTTCGCTTTTCCTACTGCCCGCATGCTTTTAGGACACAGCGGGACTTCGTGTTCATGTATGCCTATTGGTGTTATATTATATCATGGATCGCCAGCTGGCGAAGCGATTCCACGCATGATTGATATTATGGGCGTGAGACCCATGGTTATATTTTAGTAATGCCTTTGAGGTACGCGTCCCCGACTTTGATATGATCGCTATGTATCATGATCAGTAGGTCGCTATCATACATGTCTCTGCTTTGTTTAGATCGTTATGATTTCATTACGCATTTCATCGCTTTCACATACTTGGTACATTCTTCGCATCGACCTCCTTCGGGCTGCAATACCGCAGTTTAGGTAATGCAGCTTTGGTGATCTGCAGTGTAACCCCGCCGTAGTTTTGGATAGCTCCTCTGCTCGCGAGTTTATCTTTTGGTATAGTTCCTTCAAGATGTGCTTTGTACTGCATGGGTACGGGCCTTGTCCGTCATATTTCATAAAACTCTTAGTTCGTATTCATATGTGGATTGACTCGCGGTACGCAGAAGGTCTTTTGTTTATGTATATTATATGGCAGCCTTTCGGCTTTGCCCTTGCACGCACGCTGGTTTAAAAAAAGGTGTTATTTAAATTCGCAGCTTTACTTGTCATATGCAGGCGGTGCCTGTAGGCACCGCCACGCCCTGTTCGGGCGTGACAGTGGTATCGAGCGCCACCCTGAACGCCTACATCGTGTCTAGTATAGTCTGATTATCGGTGTGTTGCGCGCCACACCCATAAACAGTGAGGCTACAGGTGACATTTAGGAGTCGCTCAATTCTTATCACTCGAGATCATGCCATGTAGCCGTGTTAGTAAGATAATTCCTCTCGACGTATTTTTATGTACGCTATGCCTCCGGCGAGGGCAACACCGCCCGAAGGGCAAAGAGTAGCAGGAGCTACTAGTCGACTCAGAGAGTTGATAGGGCTTATGCGCCTGTGGTATACCGGATGTCAGGTCGCACTTCGGCGAAGTTCTTCTCGCACAGTTTTGAGACCTCAAGACTGAGCCTCCGCCGGGCCAGAGGAAGACTATAGGGTCGCGAGGAAGCCGTTATGTTATTGACCAAGATAGCAGCTACAGCTTCATCAAGCAGGAGGTTATTCGGCCAAGATGCATGTGTGCACAGGTAGAGAGCCAACGCGAAATCAGAAGAGGCTAGGACCTATTGGTTATCCCGTGAGTTTCGACGAGCAAATTTCAAGAATGAGTGAGATATTTGTCCCAAATACCCAAGACATACCGCAGCCCACGGTGTGGAGATTTGACCCCACAAGGTATTTAGGAGCTGGTCCGAGCTCCGTGGTTCAAGTTCTCGTGAGCAGAGGATTTTCTCACGAGGCCACTTTTTCCTCAATGCTTCCGGATGTAGTAAGCGCTATGGGTAAATGCCGCATGGCACAAGTGTTTGTTTTGTTGGCCGTCCCGGCGATATTCGGAGGGTATGTCCTTTTAGAAAGAGCACCGGTGAGTGGCTCACCTACGAGGCCGATGGTTGGTTCCTTCCTCCACACCGCAAGGCCCCTGCAAGGTGATGTTCGATGTCACCAGCCGTGGTAGAGGTCGTGAGGTTTATAGTTCGCGGTCCTTCGAACCGCATAGACGACGTGATCATCGACAGGATCGTGAGGCGACATCGCACGGGTTACGTGTATATTTCATTCTTTTGAATCATACGCGCATTGATAGATTCAGATTTCGCCCTAGATATATGTTTTCCTTTCATATGCAAGTCGATAGTACCCTTCAGAGGTAGGAATACTTTGATTAGTAAAGTGAAAAGTTAAGAATGTTGACAAGAATGATAAAGTGAATCGAGACTATAGTTGTGTAGAGTTCACAAGTTGAAGTTACCCCACAATAAGTGTAAAGACCGATAGGGAAGGACGACATGAGAAATACTTTGGCTTATGTGACGATAACCTCAGTGAATGGGAGGATAAAGTGAGAAGACTTGAGATAAGAGAAAGATTTATTCCGCACTAAGAACGAAATTAAGTATGACGATGGCCCGGGTTATGGACTCATTTCGGTCAACCGGTAGTATGGCACGGGGTGATGTCGCTGGATACGGTCCCGCATGTGATAGGTCACGAGGATGCAAGTGCCCAACTCTAGTTGATTTTATACGTGTACTAAATAAGTTTAGGAGTACGAGAAAGTATGACAAGTAAGGAAAGAAAGGAACCTCTAAGGATCCCGTGTTTGAGAAGACTGTAACCTTCGAGTTTTGTGAGAAGGGGTCACGGACGGAAGGTCCATTGATATGTTTACATATGTTGTGGTGGCCATGTGTGGCATCGTTGGTCTTGTGCAGTTTTGATTGATAGACATAGTATATAGATTATGCCGGAGTTTGTATAGCTTGAAAACCGACTAAGAACATTCGGGGACGAATGTTTCTAAGGGGGGAAGAATGTTATACCCCGTAAGTCCATGACATGTATAAGAGAATAGACGCGAGAACACAAGACTTGAGAAATTGGTACGAAAGGAAGAATTGTTTTTCCGACGGAAAATCTTCTGAACGCCGGAAAGGAAAAATGTTCGTTGTTGAGAATTGGATTCTCAAAATGCATTATTTGAAGAGTATGAAACTTATTAACATTATGGAAATTTATTTTTGCGGATTTGGTCATGTGGGGCCCACCCGAGGAATTTTACGTTTTGTGGGGCCCACGAGGGTTACGGAATTTTATGGACGAATGAGAGGGCGACACGTGGCACCCCCCACATATGGTCTTGGACGAATTTAGTAAGGGTAAAATGGTCATTGACCATCAAGGAAGATAAGTCTTCAAAGCTTGAGATTGTTGACTTGTCAACTTGTCCACTTGGCTATTATCCAAGTGTCTTTCATCCTAGCCACTCAAGTGTTGAAATCTAAGCCTTCCATTGTGTTTTATATACCACACTAGTAGCAAGACAAGGTCTTCCACACTTAGAAAAATTGAGAGAACTTTTGTGCAAGCTTAATAGCTCTCGGGTTCACCATTTGCAAACAAGGAAATTTTGTTGTTTTGATCCATTATTCACAAGACTTAAACCCAAGGTCCCTAAGGGTATTGTAAGGATATCTCAATAGAAAGATTTCGGAAAAATGACGTTTTCACGTTAGTCGCAAGGCGAAAACCTAAGTAGTTTTCCTAGTTTTGGATTGAAAATGGAAGAGAAGTTGGTCAGAACTTCAGAGGCTTCAACAGAGGATTGAAGCGTAAAGGAAAGGAGCTAAGAATTGCTAAGGAGCGACTTTGAATCTTGGAAATTTTAAGGGCTTGTAAAGGTATAAATCTTGTCGTTTTAGCAATTAATGTTTACTTATCATTGTAGTTATGGATATTAGCAAGCATGAGGTTTATATTATGAAGTTTGATAAGTATATCGGCTATTGGAACATGTCACGACCCGATCCGGGGCCCGTGACTGGTGCCTTACCCGGGCACCCAAGTAGTCATACATCAGAGTAATCAGCGGAATATAAAAACAAGACATGAAACAAATGTAAAATGAGACACGCTTTATTCGAGAAAAGTCGCTTTTCATATATATATAAACCAAGTCCGCGCTACATCCCAACCGCATAATAGACTACATACCTCTAAGAAAGTGAACAACTATGGCGATGCGAATCCCGCCATACCCCGAATGTACATATATCTACAACACCAGGAGAATCCATACCAAAAGTCGAGCCTCCGAGGGTACGGAGCTCCCGACACCAAAGCAAAGATCCTAAGGATGTGGATCTAGCACTGCTTCCCTTACTGGCAGATGTAACGCAGCCTCAAGGAGGTCAAGCACAACAGTACCAAGTATGTGAAATCAGAAAGTACATTAAATGAAATCATATCATTTTAAAACCAATTTACAAATATGTACGAAACAACCCATGTAATCGCACATAGTGCCACATCACAAACAAGAGCAATAATAGGTGAATCAGAATGTCTTTTCTAGGCCGCGAATGATCAAGCAAGGCCAATCGCCCATAAGATCATTATGCATGCCTAATCTCGACTCAGAGTCCGATAGGCCACCTAGGCCCGCATGCAGGCATTCCCGCATCGAGGGTAGCTACCTCGACATCGCCCCGACTCGTAGTCCGCACGCCACATAGACTGCATGAGGTATTCCCCGCACACTAACTCGAACTCGTGAGCTCGCATAGGTCCCTCGACCCGCATGAGGCATCTCGACGGGGCGCCATTTTAACCCCGATATATCATGTCAAGAGTGAGTGGTATAATACTAATATACCCGCTTATCGTTAAACAACATAAGCACAATAAGAATAACCTCTTTATACAAACGCTTACAAGACACTCAACACACATAGCATCATAATATGTCTACTCATCAAACCATCTTACTATACTTTCCGTAAATCAATACAAGTCTTTCATAAACACATAAGTAAATCGCCACGACTGCTCGGCCCGTGGATCGTGCCTTACCGGCACCCAAGTAGTCATACATCGTAGTAATCAATGAATATAAAACAAGACATGAAATAGTTGTAAACGAGACACGCTTTATGTGAGAAAAGTCGCTTTTCAGCATATATATATAAACATGGTTTAGCGCTACATCCCAAACTGCATAAATACTTACTACAAACTCTAAGGAAATATACAACTATATGACAGGCCCCGCCATACTCGATCAGCATAAAACTATCTACAACAGGAGATCATACCCAAAAGTAGAGCTCCTATAAGATGGAGCTCCCGACACCAACGCAAAAGATCCTAAGGACGCGGATCTAGCACCGCCGCCTTTACCGCTGCAGATTTAACGCACTCCGGGCGAGGTCAAGACAACAGTACCAAGTATGTGAAACTATAAAGTACTTTAAATGAAATCAAAGTATTTAAAACCTTTTCACAAATACAATCGCCCAATCGCACATAGTGCCATATCACAAACAACAACAAGAATAGGAAAACCGAATAAAGTCTATTCTAGGCCGCGAACGATCAAGGCAAGGCCAATCGCCCATAGTATCATTCCCGTGCCTAGTCTCCGACTTCCGCACCGCATAGTCGCATTACGCACTCCACGAGGTATTCTCGACGGGTAGCTAACCCCTGCATCCGCCGACTCCCGCACCGCATAGTCTCAATAGACCGCATAGTCCCAATGGACCGCATAGGTATCCTCGATCGGGCTAAACACCCGAATGATCAATCTCGAGCATACCGCCGCTCGCATACCTCACAGACCGCATGACAGCCGATAGACCGCATCTGGCGGCAAGCCCTCGATAATAAGTCAAGGGTAGGTGATATAATAATAAAGACAACAGACTTACTGCTTAGCAATCGTGAAGTACAGCAAAGAATGACTTATACAAAGATTACAAGACACTAACACAGTAGATCATAATATGTCTACTTATCAAACAATCTTATTACTCTACCGTAAATCAATACAAGGCTTTTATAAACAAACAAGTAAACAGCCTTTTTATCTTTCTTAAGTTGTTATACCTAACTTCCCATAAAGCTAGTATAACTCTTAAGCTTTTGTTTTAAAACCAAATATTTATCTTCTATAAAATGATTCAAGAGTTCTTTGAAATGCATCGATTTTATTATTCGTGCTTAAGTCAAAAGACATCACGTAGTTATTATTCAGCTTAAGTCAAAAGACATTACTGTCGTAGTTATTCATTAACACGTATGTCTACCGCACTATATATATATGTTAAAATATCACGCTTAGGAAGAATCACATACCTTCTCTAAAAACCTCCGCCAAGTCGAATATGTCGCGCGCAGAGAATCAAATTTATAATACCAAATACGCCTATCAACGCCTAGATCAGATCAGTATAAAGCCTCTAAGCGAGGGTTCTCAATTCACGAAAGTCGGGCAAAGACTTCCCTACCCATGAGCTATATAAGTTCATCAGAAAACAATTCTATGTAAGTATGCTTTAATTATTCTTCTTTATACCCTTCATCGTGATAATAGCTCAATTCTATTCTTTAATATTCTTCTAAGTATTTAATACTTATCCTTATACTTCTACAAGATGTATTTTCTAATTATAAAAGATGGTAAGATTATTTATTCTATAAGCCCAAAATTATCCGAGTACAAACGCTACTCCCGAGCAAGGTTTAGCTCCTAATTTATACGCTCCGATAGCTCCAAGAACCTTGTGTTCTTCACAACTTCTACTAAGTACTAAGGATTTGGGCTTTCAGGTATTTTGGGCATTATAACAATACTAGAAGACAACTTTTCTACCAAGGGAGGGGGTAGATTTCGGCCAGCAGTGGTGAGGCCTCGCCAACTTCACTCAAGTGGAGTATGCTTTGGACGAAATGCTCACAAAGGGAGAGAGGAAGGATTTTCAAGACTTGAAGTAATTTTATGGATGAAAACTCTTCATCTAAGCGGGTATTTATAGTCAAGCCATGGCCAACCAAGGGCCAAGATTAAGCCAAGTGCAAGGCAAGTGTAAGGTCAAGATTGGGGCAAGTGTCCTTAGCCAACTTGCACACAAAATATCCTACCAACTCTCGACTTGTGCAAAGGCACAAAAACGCAACTCTATGTCCAATTCGCCCAACGGACGCATTTCAAGTCCATCAATCGGAGGGTGACAAGTGTCGCCTCCCGCTGGTCCAAAATGTTTCGCCTCTAAAAATCCGCAAAAATACTAAATGACATAGCCGGAATTTTCCCTACAAAAGCCGTGGAAACGCTTCATGAAAAAACAATTCTTTTAGTGAGTTGTGTACAAATAAAAATGTCCAAGGCTTAAACTTTAAGTGCCAAACTTTCAGACGCACGCCTCACGTACATACTCCGAAATACGGGTATAACATTCTCCTCCTTATAAACATTCGTCCGAACGTTCCTTCCCAAGACAGCTTAATGCAGAAAAGCTTAAATACTTGCAAGTGCCACACACGGCCACAATATAACACTTAACAATTGATTTAAAATTAAACCAAAGAAGAGGAAAGTAAGTTACCCGGAGGTGCTGGGAATAAGTGAGGATACTCCGCCTCATGTCCTCCTCGCCTTCCCACGCCATCTCCTCCCTAAGCTCGTTCCGCCACAAGACTTTGACTGAAGCCACGCCCTCGTCCGCAGACGCCTAACCCGACGATCGACTATCGCCATGGAATCTCTCACACGATAACCCCTGGCCACCGGACATCGCCAATCGGATGTACCCTAGATGGATCCCGATACATCTCCTCAAAGATAGAAATGAAACACGGATGACCGCTTCCAGACGGACGGCAGATCTAACTCAGAGGCAACTTTGCCTACTCGCGACAACTGACAGGCCTAATGTACTTGGGCCAGTTTCTTCTCCGACCATCACACCCTTCATGGGACACCTTTAGGAAAACCCAATCATCAACCTCGAACTCATGCCGACGACGACGATCGTGATATGATTTCGGCCGACTCGAAAAGCCACAAGAACCTCTCCCGGATAAGCTTTACCTTATCCATCGTCGCACACCAAATCGTCCCACTAATCGCACTCTCGCCCACATCGAACCAGCCTATAGGCGATCTGCACTTCCTCCCACAAGCGCGCCTCATAAGGCGCCATCCAATACCGAGTGGTAGCTATTATTATACGCGAACTCAACTAGAGGCAAATGATCCTCCCAACTACCATCGGAAGTCAATAACACATGTGCTCGCAGATATCCTCAAGAGTCCGGATAAGGCGCTCGCTCGTCGTCTGCCTGCTCAGGATGAAATGCAAGACTGTGTTCACCGCCCCTAAACCCTTCGGGAAGTGACCTCCGTGCTTAGCAGAACCGGGCTCTCTCGTCGATATGATCAAATAGGACTCCATGCAGCCGACGCATCTCTGATGTAAAGTTCCGGCATAATCTCACCGAGAAAGTCGTTCTAACGGAAGAAAGTGGCTGATTTCACACCGACGATTTATAACCCATATAGAATCATGTCTCTCCGAAAGTGCGAGGCAATCCCGCTGATGAAGTCCATGCTGATCACCTCCCACTTCTGTGCCCGATCTCTATCGTCCAGAATAAACCACTGTGCCTCGGTGCTCTACTTCACCGCCGACAACACGCATCGAGCTACTTAACTCAGAACGCCCTCTTCGCTATCCCACCAATACATGCATCTAAGCGTCGGTACATTTTGGTCGACCTTCGACGGATAGTAACGCGCCTGCAGGTTTCCCTAACTCGGCCAAGTCCTCAAACATCCGGAACACACAACTCGCCTCAAACCTTAGCACCCATCGTGCTACTCAAAGCGACCTTTCCTCACGTAAGAGCCGACACGATACCGTAATCAAAACCGATCCTCGACCGTCGCTCTTCACCTCCTCGACGTACAAGACTGCAACCTCACGAACTCTAACCCCATCGCTATCAAAATCAATCAAACGGACACCAAGGCTCGCTAATCGATGCAAATCACTTAACCATGCCTCCTCCTCTCGCCGCACTCGATAGGCTCCCATCGACCTACGACTAAGAGCATCTCGCCACAACATCGCCTTCCCAGTGGTACAGATATCGACGCCATAATCCCAAAGCAACTCTAACCACCGCCTCGCTGTAAGTTCAGCCTCCCTTTGGTCAAGATATACCAGGCTCTCGTGGTCCGGATAAATATCCACGCCAACCCCATACAACAAAGGCCTCCGCATCTTCAAAGCGAATCACCGCCAAATCTCCAAATCACGCGGGTAGCCTCGTGTTTCTTAAGTCGCCTGACGCTGCATACTATAACTCTACCCACGCCATCAACACACATCCCAGCCCACGCCCGACGATCACAATACACTTACATAACTATCCGACCTTCCGAAGAGTAAGAACGGGCGGCCGCCTTCTTTCAAAGAATCGAAACCTCGCTACAAGCATCACCATCAAACTTACCGCTTTCCGAGTCGCCAGTCTAATAACGGTGCGCAGATACAAACTTCTACGAACTCCGATAATATCTCGCAAGTGCCCGTAAAATCGCGAACCTCCTTGAGTAGCAGGGTCTAGGCCAAGTCCTCGATCGCTTCGATCTTGGCCGATTCACTAACGCCATCACCCATAATATGTCCAAGAAAAGCCACCGGTTAACCAAAACTCACATTTGGAAAATCATGCGAAATCACTGGTCCCGAGAACTATCAAGACAATCCTCAAACGCCCGTGATGCCCCGCTCCAGCGCAGAATAAACCAAGATATCATCAATGAACACTATCACAAACGTGTCCAAAATGGCTTGAACACTCGCTCATCAAATCCACGAACACCACGAGCATCGTCAACCCAAAAGACATGACTTCAACTCATAATGCCCGCATTCGTCCTAATGCAATTCCCTGTGACATCCACCTCTCTCTGTGACTGATGATAGCCCGATCGCAGATCAATCTTCGAGAAACATCTCGCACCAGAATCGTCGTAAGAAATCATCAATCTCGGAAGCGGGTATTCGTTTAATGTGTCACCTTTGTTCACCGTCAGAATCAACACATGCGCA